>JAJMSD010000153.1:0-19273 GCA_030558265.1 [Candida] pseudocylindracea
TCACCCACCAGTACAGCTTGTCGCCGTACGGCTCGAGCCAGCCCGGCACGCGCACATACTCGTCGTCCAAGCCCCTCAACACCTCCGGGATCGGCTTGTTCAACCTGCGGACGTCGTGGAGCGTCCGCCACCGCACGATCCACCAGAGAAAGTCGGCCTTTAAGGTGCGCTGGACCGACGCCTGGACCGACGCCTGCTGGGCAGAGCTGCCCACCGTGTAGTAGCGGATCACGCTCGCAGCAAGCACAAGCGGCGCCGTGGCCAACCCAGTGACAAGACTCGCGGAAAGCATGGGCGGCCACCACGCCACGACCGCCGGTTTGTAGCGCAACGGCGTTCGCACGAAAGGAGGCAAAGAGCCGCCGTGCAGCGCGGGGAGCATCGCGGTGCAACAGGGGACACGGCCCCGGGCGAGCCGGCTGCGGCGCTGTGTTCGCTGCGTGCTAAGTTTCGGCCTCCGCACGGCGCACGCAGGAGCTGCCGGTGGCCTGTTGCGTGCTCGCCACGTGGCACACGCCGCTGCCCTCCACCGTGTCGAGCCACGGGGCCGTGATCCGCGCCGTGCCCGGCCGGTGTCCCCAGTTGAGATAGCGCACGCTCGGCAACTCGACGTCGCCCCGGATGCTGCATGCGGACACGTCCAACTCCTGGAGCAGCTGCGGGAGCGTTGGAAGCACCGTCAATGGGTTGGCACTCACGTTGAGCGACACAAGGCCGGCGGGAAGAACAAGCTGCGCGTCGCAAACCGCGCATCCCGCAACGCTGAGATGCGTAACGGCGAGGCCGCTCAAGTCGATGCACGGCGCCGTCTCGGATGTTTGTGAGTAGCGGCGAAGCCGCACCAGGCTGTTGTTGGCAAGGTCCAACCGGCGGAGCAGTGCTGGAAACTGCAGCGAGGCCACGCCGCTGAGACGGATGCGGTTGGAGGCCAACAGGAGCGTCGTGAGGGTCACACAGGTGCCCACGGCCCGCGGCACCGTGGTGAGGTCGTTCAGAGAAGCATCCACCAGCACGAGTGCAAGCGGGAGCGCGTCGAGCGCGCCATCTCCAAGCACGTTGTAGCTCACGTCGAGACGACGCAAGTGCTCGAGGTGCTGGAGCGGCGGAAGTTGTTTGAGCCGGCTCTGGGAAAGCCGGAGCGACTCAAGGGCGACTGGGAGCTGGAGCGTCTCCCACCTTGCACCGGCACAGCCCGCGAGCGAGAGGTGGGTGAGGCAGGGAAGACGCACGGCGAGCAGAAGGCCGACGGCGCGGCCCTCGATAGTGACGGCAAGAGAGCGAAGCGACCCGGGGGCGTGCTCTGCTAGCAGCGCCACACACGCGGGCGTCGCGCGCAAGGTCAAGTCCGCGAGCTGGGTGTGGCGGATGCCCTGGACGCTCGTGACGGGCGCAAACACGTCGCCCATCTTGAGCACCCGCAAGCGTGGCGGCAAGGGGTGGGATGGGAGGCGCGTCACAAGGGTGCTGCACACGTCGAGCGTGTGGAGCAGCGCGGGGAAGAGGATTCCCTCGAGGGAGCCAAGCCGCGTGTCAGACAAGACGAGCGTGGTGAGGCGCGGCGGAAGCGCACACAACTGCGCGCTGTGGGCCACGGCGCCGCCAGACACCGCAAGCAGCTGCAACAGCAGGGGAAGCTCCAACCCTGCAAGAGAGACGCTGCCAGGGTAGAGGTGGTGGAGCTGGAGCTCACGCAAGCCGTCGGGGAGAGGCATGGCAAGGCGGGTCTGTTCGGCGTCGTCCAAGTCCATCAGGAGGTGGAGACGGGTGAGGGGCACGCCTCCCCAGCCGTCCACAAGGTCTGCGGGGCGGACGGCACGGGCCTTGATGCGCACCTCGGTGACGTGGGCCACGTAGCCAGAGCCTGCGAGGAGACGCGCGGTGGAGAGATCCTCGACGGTCATGCGCTGGATGTGGACCGGGGGGCGGGCCCTGTCGGCAATGGCACGGCGAAGATATCCGCCCAGGACGTGGTGGCGATGTGCGCCGTAGCCCGCGGGCCGGCTGGTGACGACGACGTGTGCGTAGATCTGGCGGAGCGCGAGGGCGCGAAGCACGGGGATGGCGGAACGCACAAGAAGCCGGAGAACAGCGGTAGGCAAGCAGGCAAGGACGTCGACGAGCACGTTGCCCGGGAGCGCGGGAACCGCCGCAAGAAGGTCCATGCGGCGGGGAAGGCCCATGCGGCGGGGACGGCGCCCGCAAGCCGGGGTCTGGGTGCGGGAGGGCGGCGTGACGTCATGGGCACGTGTGGGGCGGTGGAGCCACGCCCCGGTGGGGCCACGACTGGGGAATTCGGTTGCGCCCTTTGGCTGCCCCAGCTGCTCCGAACTGCACCCATGTCGGAGCGAGCCCCGTTGCTAGACCGGGGCGCGGCGCCGCGCGCGGCGGCGAGAGCACCGCGGTCGCTCCCGCAGCGGACGTCGCGGACGACGTCCAAGCTCAAGCTCCTCCCCGAGGACGTGTCGCCCGCGAACGACTCGGGCCGGGACGTGTACTCGCAGGTGGCGCGGATCACGGATCCGCTGGCGCGGAAGGACGCAGAGATTCTCGGGAAACAGCACCGGGACCTTCTCCCGCGGGTGACGGCGTACTGCACGGCGGGGTCGTACCGGATGAAGGACCTCATCCGGTGGTTGAAGGACAAGAAGCGGATCCACAGCACGCTGCCCAAGCTCTTTGACGAGTGCTTGTACACGCCGTTCGAGTACAAGGACTGGCGGGGAGGGGGCAGCAGCACCCCGCCGTTGACGCGGTTGGTGGACGAGGGCGGGGAGATTGACGTGACGTTGGAAACGCTGGTTGTGTTTGTGTTTGAGTACGGAGTGGTGGTGCTCTGGGGGTTCAGCGTGAAGGAGGAGCAGGCGTTTCTCAGCACGCTTGCGCGGTTTGAAAACGAGAAGCTCGCGGAGGAGGACGTGCAGGTGGAGGAGTTCAACTACTACATCACGCGGCTGTACCAGCCGCGGATCTACAACGACTTCATCACGCTCCGGGACGACGCAAACTACATGATCAAGTTGAGCGTGCTGCACGCAATTCTGCAGTCGGTCAAGATCCTGCTCTTTGAGGAGTTGGTGGACAACACGATCGAAGACACGCAGGACATCCCCACGCAGATTGCGCTGCACGGGCGGGTGGCGATGACGCGTGACGAGACGATGAAGTCGGTGGGCGAGTTGTTCATTCTCCGCATCAACATCAACCTCCACGGGCTGGTGCTCGACAGCCCCGAGTTGATGTGGAGCGAGCCGCAGCTCGAGCCGATCTACCAGGCGACACGCGGGTATCTCGAGATCAACCAGCGCGTGGAGTTGCTCAACCAGCGGCTCGAGGTGATTGCGGACTTGTTGGCCATGTTGAAGGAGCAGTTGGGACACAGCCACGAGGCGTACATCGAGTGGATTGTCATCATCTTGGTGAGCATGGAGGTGGTGGTGAGCATGGTGAACGTGATTGTCGACTTGTTGAACATGGGACATGCGTAATGGTTGGGGTAGGAACAAACAGCGTTGTCGGACCGCGGCACCCCACAAGGCGCGCTTTACACGGCGTGAAGCGCCACCTCCCGCATCTCATCGCGCGTGCATAATTTTTTTTCCTCCATGCCCGTGTCTCGCAAGTCGCTGCGGACGCCGTCGCTGCGGCGGTTCGCGTACACCTCGTTCAAGGCACATCTCGACGCAGTGCGGATTGCGCCGTCGCGCCGGCTTGTGCGCTCGGCCGCGGACGACGCGGACGACCTGCACTTTCTCGCACAGCTCCAGCACTGGCAGGAGGTGAACATCAGCGCCAACTTCACGGCGTTTGCCACGGCAGTGGCGCCGTACACGGGTCTGTTGGTGCAGGTGATCCACCACCAGCAGGCGGTGGTTGATGCGTTGGAGCACCATCTCGTACTGCAGGACGTGCACTCGGTGCAGCCGTTGCTCGACCTCACGGCGCAGCTTGCGCGTGATCTCGGCCCGGACTTTATGGCATATCTCCCGCGCGTGCTCACACTCGTGGGGCAGTTGGTGTTGAGCCCCGAGGCGGCCACCGTGCAGCACGCCTTCACCATGTTGGCACAGGTGTTCCGCTACCTTGGGCGCGAGCTCGTGCAGCCGGCCCAGCTTCTTGCCACGTTTGCGGCGCTCGAGCCCATGCTTCGGCGCACCACCAAGAAGCACGTGGCACGCTTTGCCGCGGAGGCGTTGGCGTTCCTCGTGCGCCGTGCCGCGCCAGAGACGTTGGCCGGTCTCGTGGCCGCCTCGTTTGAGTCACTCACGCCCGAGTACTGCACCGCCCTCGCGCTGATGTACGCCGAGGCGGTGTGCAACACCGAGGGCTCCTTCCACACCAAGGCGGTGGGGGTGGTGTCTGCCGTGGTGCAGCGCGCGCTTGACATTGGCTCCCCCAGCGCCGTCTCGATTGCCCTGGAGATGGTCCGGATCGTTGCCGGCCATGGGAAGCGCGAGACAACTGGGAGCATCGAGGCGGCGGTTGTGGCCGCATGTTCCCACACAGCCGCAGGCACGGCCATCCTCACGGCGCTCGTGTTTTCCGACTCGGGCCGCTCGGTGGCGGACTGGTCCCGGGTGGTGGATGCCGTGGAGTCGGTGGTGTCCCTAGCAGACCCCACGGCCGCCGGTCTCCTTGTGCTGGTGGTGTTCCGCAATGCTCCCGAAGACACGCTCACACGGAGCCACGTGAGGCTTCTCCGGGCGGTGCTGCAGTTTCCTCCGGAGCCGTTCTTCCGGTTTGTGGCCAGCGTGCACACGGTTGCGCCCGAGCGGTTGGTGCGCTACGCCACCGGCGCTGTCCAGGCATACATCGAGGCGGCCGGCGTGTGTCCTGCCGTTGGGGCTTACCTCGCAGCGCCAGCCACCAGCGTCTCGGTGCTGTCGCTGATGGCGGCAGTGTGCAAGGAGGACGCGGACCCCGACTCGCTTCTCTGTCGCGCACAGATCCTCGCGCACGCACAGATCCCGCCGCCGCTTGCGTGGCTCGACGGCACGCAGGACCACCCCGCTGGCGATGAAATCGAGGGGTTGGTTTTCCAGGCCACGGCCGCTGGTGGAGACGTTGCCCCTGCGCTTGCGCTTGCCTGGGCCCGGCTCCCCCAGCGGGTGCACTCCGTCGTCTTTCTTGTCGGCGTGATGGCGCTTGTGCGCCGCGGTGGAGCACAGGCCCCGCCGGACACGTCGGTGCTCGTGGCGGCGGCGCTCGCCGACGCGCTGCGCGAGACGCGCGCAGTGCTTCTTGAGCTCCTTGGTGTGCTCCACCCGAGTGACCGCATCGCCCAGTGTCTTGTGCTCGAGCAGACGCCGTTGGTGTTGAGCACGGCGCGCGACGTTGTGTTGCGGGCACGGCAGCTTGGCCAGACCATGGCGGACGCAGACGCGGTCGATGTGGGCGCTGCAGTGGGGGTGCTGTTTGGCATGTTGACAAACCACTTTGCTCCCTCGTGGGACGCTGCCGTGGCTGTGCTCCAGGGCGTGGTCGAGGCGGGCGGCGACGAGAAGGTGTGGGCGGGCGTTCAGCGCATGTTGCACGGCAGCGTGACGCGCACGGAGGGAGATGGAAGCGACGGCGGCGACGGGGATGGTGACGAGAGTGGGAGCGAGGACGAGAGTGGAAGCGAGGACAAAGACGGTGGCGAACAGCGAGATGCGGAGATGGGCGGCGCCGAGCCTGCCGACGACGCTCTTCCGTGGTTGGACAGCAGAATTGTCGGAGCATTCTTCGCGTTCACCTCGAGCGGGGGCGGCGCTGCTGCCGAGCCGTCCCCGGTGGACACAGTCTCTCAGGCCCTCCGGGTGCTCGGGGGCTCCCGCACGCTTCTCGCGGCCCATGCAAATGCCCTCGTGCCCTTCCTCACCTCCGGGTGGACGTCGGCAAACCAGCACAAGTTGGTGGGTCTTCTCGCCACGCTCCCCGTGGCCAAGCTTCCACTGAGCGACGTCTTGTACGAGCGCGCGCTTGTGCTTCTTGCAAGCCGCACGACAGCCACGCAGCGGGCGGCGCTCGGCTTGGTGGCGGCGTTCAAGCGCCCGGCAGTGAACGCCACCAAGGAGCGGCTCGAGCTTCTCCTCGAGCCCAGCACCTTCCGCGACCAGCTTGCCGCCATGGCGCTGCCGGACACGGCGGTGCGGCTTCCGGCCGTGCACGAGACGGCGGTTGTGCCGCTTGCGACGCGGATCTTGTACGGCCGTGCGCAGGACGTGGCCTTGCGCGGCCCTGTGGTGGAGGCGCTTCCCGCTCTTGGCCCTGCGTGGGTCGCGGAGTTTGTGGGGCTTGCGGTGCGTGGAGCCGACGAGCCCCAGGCGCTGCACGATCCGCGCCACTTCCGCCGGCTCGCCGGGTTTGCCGCGATGGGGCTTGCGGTGGCCAAGGCGCTTGGCGTGAACAACGCCGATGCGTTGGAGACGCTTGTGGAGCCGGCCATGGCGGCTGTGGCGGCGACCGCGAACGCCCCCAAGTCGACCCGTACGCAGGCACTCCGTCTTCTTGCCACGTTGTTTGAACAGCTTCCGGCGGATGCCTGGAGGGGCCGTCATGTGGCGGTGTACACGGCGCTCTCTTCCCGTATGGCCCGATTTGTGGACGAAAACCTCCAGCAGGCGGGTGTGCTTGTGAAGATGGTGGCGCAGTGGGGCCGCGACTGCTGGGAGATGCTTGCGGTGGAGGAGTTTGCGGCGGCGCGCGCCATGTGCGAGTTGGCGGCGCACCCGGGAGCCAAGGAGACGGTGTTGCAGTGCGGGGTGGAGTTCTTCCGGGGAGTGCTCTCCGGACGTGCAAGCCGCGCTGCGGACGGGACGGCCGAGGAGGACCGCCTCTCGCTCATTGCGCTTGTGGTGTCCTCCTGTCTTGCTGCGCTTCCAGGGATTGTTTCGCGGGCAGGCGACCCGGGCCCGCCGCTTGCGCTTCTCCTCGAGCTCACGGGCAAGGGCTACGTGACGCGTGGCCAGGAGCTCGTGGCGGCGCTTGCGGCGGCTCTCGACCGTGGACGCGGCCGCGCGTCGGTACTCGCCGCATTGGTGCCGGTGGTGGCGGCTGACGACGTGGCGGCGGGCGACGTGGCCAGTGTGTACGAGGCGTGTTCGCGTCTCATGGGAAACAGCGGGGATAGTGCGATGCGTGCAGCGCTTGGCTCGGCCTTCACGGCGCTCGGGCGATTCCCGGAGTATGCGCGCACGGCAGAGTTTGCGGCCGGGCTTCTTGCGCAGCAGCGGCTCGGCGCAGCGGACTATGCGGCGCAGGTGCGCGTGTTGCGGACAGCGGCCAGCGCGGCGTACACGGTGGACGAGTGGCCGGCAGTGCTCCACGGGTCGCTCCGGGCGATGGGCGACGAGGAACGCGGGGTGCGGGCGGCGGCAACGGCTGTGGTGATGCACTTTTGTGATGCGAGCACGTCGGACCTGCTGCTCGGGCGGCTCATGCAGCAGGTGGTGTTGCCGGAGGTGCGCAAGGGGTTGCGGAGCAAGGACGACGGGTTGTTCACGGCGTGCTGCGAGGCCATGGAGCACGCCGTACAGACGCTCCCCGAGTTGGAGCCGCTCCGGGTGCTCACCTTCGGAGACGAGGAGGCGAGTTTCTACCCCAATGTGTGCCACGTGCAGGTGCACCGTCGGGTGCGCGCCTTGGCGCGGTTGGCAAAGCACGCTGGCTGCGCGCCATCGCTTCTTTCGCGCTACGTGCTTCCGGTGGTGGAACGGCTTGTGCTTTGCAGCGACGACAAGACGCACGAGGTGGGGGCGCAGGCCATCACCACCATCTCGGCGCTTGCAGGGCAGCTTCTGTGGAGCGACTATCGCAAGCTCCTCATGCGTTACGCCGGAATGCTTGCGACGACGACGGATCTCAGGCTGGCGGTCAATGTGGTGGTGGCAGTGGCGTTGGGGGCGCGCGAGACGGACACGGCGGCATGGGATCCGCTTGCGGCGCAGCTCCTCCCGCTTCTCTCGACGAGCCTTGCGATCCGCGACGATGAGACGGCGCCGGTGCGTGTGTCGCTCGTGGTGGCCCTGGCGGTGGCGGCGGCGCGGACGTCCGAGCCGGCAACGGCGCTTCCGCCGGTGCTCACGGCAGCATGCCAGATGATGCGCTCGAGAGCCGAGTCGCTCCGAGATGCGGTGCGCAAGGCGCTCGGCCAGGTGGCGGTGCGTCTTGGCCCCGAATACCTCCCGTTTCTCCTCCGGGAGCTTGGCTCGGCGTTGACGCGCGGGTCGCAGATCCACGTGTTGGGGTACACGGTGCACCACTTGGTGGAGGCCGTGTGTGGGGGCGAGGTTGCGGGCGACTGTCTCGACGCGTCTGCGGCGCTTGTGGTGTCGACGGTGATGGAGGACTTGTTTGGGTCCGCGGCGAGCGAGAAGGACGCGGATGGCTACACGACCAAGATGAAGGAGGTGCGGCACCACAAGTCGATGGCGACGGGCGAGCTTCTCGCGGGCCACATTCTGTTGGGGGTGTTTGGGGAGTTGTTGGCACCGGTGGAGCGGTTGTTGGGCGAGCGGCTCGACTTCAAGACGCAGCGGCGTGTGGAGGAGCTCTTGAAGCGGTACGCGGCGGGGTTGCTTCGCCAGGGCGGCCGCCAGGAGTTGTTGTTGTTGGTGCACGAAGTGCTCCAGCGGGCGCAGCCGCGAGAGACGGCGGAGACAAGCACGGCGGCAGACGGGCCGGCAGCGCACTTTCTCGTGAACCTCTCGCGGCGCACGGCCGTGGCGGCGACACAGACCACGTTTGCCCCCACGCTCCAGGCGTTTGCGTTGGAGCTCCTCCGGGGGTGCATTCAGCGTGCGCCGCAGCTCGCGCCGGACGCCATGGGCTTGTCGGCCACGCTCCTCGAGCTCTTGGAGTCGCTGGACGAGTCGGTGGTTGTGTCGTGCATGCGGCTTCTTGCGACGCTTGTGCGGTCGGGCGAGGGTGGCGAGGGGCTCTACAGCAAGTGTGCCTCGCACTCGCTTGCAGCGCTTCGCGACTCGCCCACCACGGTGCTGGAGCTCGCACAGGCGAGCGTGCGTCTTCTTACGGCACTTCTCCGGCACGGGCCCGAGGGTCTCTTCAAGCAGTCGCAGACGAGCTACGTGCTTCTGCGGCTTCTTCCGGACCTTGGAGAGCCGCAGCGGCAGGCGGCGGCGTTTGCGTTTCTCCGTGCGGTGATGGCAGGTGGCACGGCACTCCCGGAGGTGTACACCGCGGCAGACGCGGCCAGCGAGCTTGCGGTCACGTCGCACCTGCGCGAGGTGCGCGACATGGCCCGTGCTGCGTACCTCCAGTTTCTCTTGGAGTATCCCCACGGCAAGGCCAAGATGGAGGCGCGGCTCCAGAAGCTTCTTGCAAACCTCCAGTATCCGGCGTCCGAGGGCCGTGAGAGTGGGTTGGAGCTTGTGTCGCAGTTCATGGCGCGGTGCAGCGCTGTGTTGGCAGCGCAGTTGGCGCCGAGTGTGTTTGTGGCGGTGTCGGTGGTGCTTGGCAGTGACAGCTCGGCCCGCTGCCGCGAGATGGCCCGCGCGGTGCTCGGTGCTGTTGTGACGCGCGCCGGGGACGGGCTTGCGCCGATCGAGCAGTGCGTGGTGTCGTGGTTGGGCGCGGGCGGCGACAAGGCGGTGGTGGGTGCCAAGGCGTACCAGGCGGTGGTGGACGAGTTGGGCGTGGGTGCATGCAGCGCCGCTGATGCGGCTGGACGGACGTACATTGCGCGGGTGTTGGAGAACGCCGGGGCCGACGCCACGGCGGAGGTGTCGTGGAGCGAGGTGCACACCGCAGTGACGCTTGTTGGGCACGTGGTCAAGGCCGGGGCGGAGGTGGATCGGGCTGTGTGGCTGCAGGTTGCGCTGGGGCTCTTGTACCCGCACCCGTGGGTGCGGCTCGCGGCGTCGCGGATTGTGGGGCCGACAGTCGAGGAGGAGCTCTGGAGCGACGAAGAGAGCATAACGCTTGCGCGCCGCCTTCTCCGGCAGCTCGGCGCAAAGGTGCTAGATGCAGAGCTTGCGGGCCAGGCGGTGCGCTCGCTCGCATGCTTGGTGCGGCGGTGGGCGGGGTCTGCGGTGGCGTACGACGACACGCCGGCGGGGGAGTGGGTGGTGGGCCGTGTGGCGGCGATCGTGCGCGGGGACAACACGGAGGAGGCGCGCAAGGCAGGCGTGCGGTTCCTCGCCACGGTGCCGTCGGTGACGCCGTCGGTGGGGCCGGTTGCGTTTGCGGTGCTTCGGGCGCTCAACACGCTTGTGGAGGGCGACGAGGGCGAGCTTCGGGACACGGCGCTCGAGAGTCTCGGGGTGTGGGAGGGCGCGTTGGGCAAGGAGGAATACGCGCGTGTGTACACCGAGGTGAAGGTGGAGGTGGGCAAGGTGCGGAGCGAGCGGCGTGCCAAGCGGGCGGCGTTGGCGGTGTCGGCGCCGGAGGCGTCCGCGCGCCGCAAGCTCCGCAAGCACGAGCGGTTCAGAGAGAAGCGGCGCGAGCGCGGCAAGGACGAAAACGGGTTCTACCACGGGAAGAAGAAGCGGGCGGCGTAGGCCGACGCGGGTATACAAGTGCATGCATTTCGAAACGTTGGTGGCGGCGGCAACGGTCCTGGCGACGGCCCCGGCTAGTGCTTGGCACGCCGTCCCTTCTTGCCCTTGCCGTTCTTCTGTTGCCGCCGCTCCTTCTCCATCCGCTCCCGCCGGATCACTCCCGCGCTCTTCAACTCCTGCGGCGCGGAGCCCTTGCTGCGGAACCCCTTCACGTGCACGCCGCGCTCCATCGCCGCCTCCACCTTCTTCCGCTGCTTGTGGTAGTCGTCGCGGTGCTTGTCGGGCATCTTCGGCGCCTTGTCCTTCACATGGTGCATCCCCCGACCGCGCTTCTCCTCCCGCTCCACGCGCTCGCTTCCGCCCTTCTTCTTCCACTCGTCGTACTTGCCGGCGCGGTAGCTTGCGGGGATGCGCTGTCCGCTCTCGCTCACAATGTACTTCACGTCGGTGGAGCGCGTGTTGGTGTAGCGCTTCTTCTTGGCGTCCCACTTCATCACCTGCGACAGCCGCGGCGCCCCGTCGTCTCCGGCAATGTCGAACGTGGCGGCGGTTGCTGCGTGTGCAAACGACGACTTCTCGCCTGCTGCAAGCAGAAGCTGCCGGTCCTGCACCAGCTGCGCCAGCGGGGTGTGCAGAATGTACGACGGGTCGCGGAACTGCTGGAGCACCAGCTCCAGGTCCTCAAACCCGGAAAGGTCGCCCGTCGGCTCCAGCTGCGCGGGAGCCGTCTCTGCCTGGTCAAAGGTGTTTTCGCTGCGTCTCTGGGCCACTTTCTTCACCACACGCCCCACCTCCCGCCGTCTGCGCTTCATCAACTCGGCCGTCTCGCCGTGCCCGCCCTTCCACTCGAACACCGTCTGCTTGTTGCGCCGCTGCGCCATCTTGGCCAAGAGCGCGTCTTTGGCGGCCTCCGCATTCTCCCCAAACATGCAGTGCTGTGCGTCCCATCCCGCCACCACGAGGTCTCGCGACCGGCGGGTCGACTCGGCCGATGCGGCGGAGCGGGTGCGGAAGTACAACTTCTCGCCCTTGAGTGCCACGTCTCGCATCATCTTGAGCTCGAACCGGGCCGCGAGCGACGAGTTGACAAACTCCTGGTAGCCCTCCACCCCCTCGCGCGGACACAGACCCACCACCAACCGCTCCGTCAGCGGGATGCGCCCCGTGTGGCCCTGCGAGAGGTACACCTTGCGGCCGAGGAACACCTCCAAGTCCAACAAGTACGGGAGCTCCTGCGCGCCCACGATCAGGTACGCCCATCCTCGCTCGCCCGCACGCGCCGTCCGGCCCACGCGGTGGACAAACAACTTCAGCGACAGGGGGAGGCTGTAGTTGACCACGTTTGCGAGGACCGGGATGTCGATACCACGAGCAGCCACATCCGTCACGACCATCACGTCGGTAAGGCCCTCACGAAACCGCTGCAACTGGCGGCGCCGTGCGTGCTGGTCGAGCAGGCCGTACACGTACAGGGCTGCGAGACCGGCCGCGCGAATGAGCGCCGTGACGTACTCCACGTGGTGCCGAGTGGGCACAAACACAATGGTGGAGTGGGGGGAGGGGTTTGTGGGGAGGCGGCGCTTGCGGGTCGGCTTGTCGGGCTTGTCGAGCTGGTCGGGCCGGTCGTCGTCGTCGTCGAAGTACGTCTTCTTGCGCAACTCCGCCATACGCTCGTCCAGCGCCTCCGGCACCTTGGCCACCTCCTTCAACACGTACAACAAGGTGCCGTCGCGCTCCTCCTTCTTGGTGGCAAAGAAGGCCATCTCGAGACTCTCCGGGATGCGGGTCTCGGCATCCAACCGCACCAACACCGGGTTCAGCAAGCCGGCCTTGGCAAACTCCACAAGCTGCGCCGGAAGAGTTGCGGAAAAAAGAAGGGTCTGGCGGCTAGGCGGGAGCTGCGCGAGGAGCTCGTCGAGCTGTGCCGCAAAGCCCATCTCGAACAAGCGGTCTGCTTCGTCAAACACCGCCATCTCCACGCTGTCCAACGCAAGCCGCATCTCCACGTGCACGTGGAGAAAGCGGCCGGGGGTCGCCACCACGATGTCGGGGTGCCTGCTCATGGCGGCGAACTGCAGCTCGAGCGACTCGCCACCGGTGATGAGCTCGATCCGAAGATCGGTACCCTTGGCAAACTCCTTCGCCTGCTTGTGGGTCTGCTGCGCAAGTTCGCGCGACGGCAGGAGGATGAGCGCGCGGAACCCGGCGGCGCGGTGCAGCCGAAGCCGCTCGATCACGGGGAGCACAAACGCAGCCGTTTTGCCGGAGCCGGTGCGCGCCATGCCCACGACGTCGCGCCGCGCAAGCACAAGGGGGAGCGTCTTGCGCTGGATGGGCGTGGGCTGGCGGTAGCCCTTGCGCGCAATGGTGGCGAGGAGCTGGGGCAGGAGTGCGAACGAGGCAAACAGCCCCGCCTTGGCCTTGCGGGCGGGTGCGGGGAGCACGTCGGGAAGCACATCGGGGTCGTCCAACAACGGAAAGGGGAGCGCGCCGCCCGCGTCGGCGGCGGTCGCCGTGAGCGCCCCGGCAATGTCGAACTCCTCGTCGGACATGGCGGTGCGATGGCTGCTGCGAAAAAAATTATGCAGGCGGCGGAGGGTCACGTGGGCGATGGGTATTGCTGGATGGGGCAGCAAGTGGCAGATGCCGGATGCGGAGCGGGCCGCGGCGGCGGCGGCGGCACGCGCGGCTCCGGGCGGCCGTTTTCTGTCAAGAGCCGTGCACACGGCACTCGTGCATGTCCCGGGCGGGTCCGCCAATCGGCGTCGCCGCAACGGCTGCAGCGGCTGCTGGCCGTGCATTGCACGGCTTCACCCGCACTAGTCCGCACGGCAAGGGGACAGGTGCTGCCCAAGCCCATCGCCACACCACGACGCCTCCCCCGCCCCATCATGTCCTCTGTCGGCGAGCTTCTCAGGCAGCATCCGCTGTGCGAGCACGACCCGTCCACCAACTCGAACTTCCACGAGTTTGTCCACCACGGCACGGCGCTCCGCTGGACGGTGGACTTTGCTGCGAGCCGCGTGACGGGCACGGCCACGCACACGTTGGAGCCGGTGGGCGCGCCTGCGCGCATTGTGCTCGACACGTCGTTCTTGGAGATCCACTCGGTGGCGATTGACGGCACGGAGGCGCCGTTCACGCTTCTTCCGCGCAAGGAGCCGCTCGGGGCGCCGCTTGTGGTGGAGAAGGTGCCGGGCGGACGGTTCACGCTCGAGGTGGCGTACTCGACGACGGCGGAGTGCACAGCACTCCAGTGGCTCACGCCGGCACAGACGGATGGCGGGAAGCACCCGTATCTCTTTTCACAGTGCCAGGCGATCCACGCGCGGCTGCTTCTTCCGTGTTTCGACACGCCGAGCGTGAAGGTGCCGTACAGCTACCGGGTGGTGCTGCCGCTTCCGGTGGTGGTGTCGGGGCGGCCGGCAACGGCGGGTGAGGGTGGGGAGTACGTGTTTGAGCAGCCGATCCCGATTCCGTCGTACCTCGTGGCGATTGCGTCGGGCGACCTTGTGCTGGCGCCGATTGGCCCGCGGCTGGCAGTGTACCTGGAGCCGGCGGTGATTGACCGGTGCCAGCACGAGTTCTGTGCCGACACCGAGCGGTTCATTGCGACGGCAGAGGAGCTTGTGTTCCCGTACGAGTGGGACACGTACAACCTTCTTGTGCTTGTGCTGTCGTTCCCGTACGGCGGGATGGAGAACCCCAACATGACGTTCGCGACTCCGACGCTTCTCTCCGGGGACCGGCAGAACGTGGACGTGGTGGCGCACGAGCTTGCGCATTCGTGGAGCGGGAACCTCGTCACGAACGCGTCGTGGGAGCACTTCTGGCTCAACGAGGGGTGGACGGTGTACCTCGAGCGGCGGATCATCGGGCGGCTTCACGGGGCGCTGTACCGGGACTTTAGCGCCATCATCGGGTGGGAGGCGCTCGAGCGGGAGGTTGTGCGGATGGGCGCGGAGCTGCGGTACACGACGCTTGTGCAGGACCTCGGCGACCGTCTGGACCCGGACGACGCGTTCCTGAGCGTGCCGTACGAGAAGGGCCTGAACTTGTTGTTGACGGTGGAGCGGGCGGTTGGCGGGACGGCGGAGTTTGACCCGTTCATCCCGCACTACTTTTCGAAGTTTGCGCACAAGAGCGTGACGACGAAGCAGTTCCTCGAGTGCTTGTACGGGTTCTTTGCGGACAAGCACGCGGCGTTGGACCTGGTGGACTGGGAGACGTGGTTGTACGGGCGCGGGCTTCCGCCCAAGCCGGTGTTCGACACGACGCTCGTGGACGAGTGCTACACGCTTGCGGCGAGCTGGGCAAAGGCGGTTGCGGCCGGGGGCGCGGGGGAGCTTGAGCGGTTCACGGCGGCGGACGTGGCGCTGTATACGGCGAACCAGACGGTGGTGTTTCTCGACACGGTGGCGGAGAAGTGTGCGTGGGGGCTGGCGGCGGGCGCGGCGGCGGCGCGGCACATGCGGGAGGCGTATGGGTATGCCACGCTGCAGAACGCGGAGGTGGTGCTGCGGTTCTTCCGCGTGAGCGTGCTTGCGCGGGTGGCGGAGGAGTACCCGCGGTTGGCGGCGTGGCTCACGACGGTGGGCCGGATGAAGTTTGTGCGGCCGGGGTACGTGCTCTTGGCGAGCGTGGACAAGGCGTTGGCGGTGAAGACGTTCCGGGCGCACGAGCAGGGCTACCACCCGATCTGCCGGGCGTTTGTCAAGAAGGACTTGGGGTTGTAGGGCCTCTATGTATGCAGAGCGACGCACGTGCGGGGTGCAGGCCGATAACCCCAGCAAATGGGGGCGCGACGCAGGGTGTGAGGCGAGTGTGGGCTCGCGACGGAGGTGCCCAGACATGCGCTTTTTCTTCCTTGCCGCGACGGCGCTTGCGGCGTCGGTCCAGGAGGTTTTCCCCGAGCACCCGCTTGTGGCGGGCGCCGAGCAGGCGCTTGCGGGGTCGCCGCACGCGCGTGCGCTTTCGAAGGAGGAGGCGGCGCGGGTGGCGCGGACGCTCGTGGCGCGGGAGCTGCTTGCCAACGTGGCGTCGGTGTACCCGGAGGGCCACCGGTATGCGGGGCTCCCGGCGCTGTTTGTGGAGTACTATGCGGACTGCCACGGCGACGGCAACCCGGTGCTCCTTGTGGTGGACATTGGGACGCTGTTCACGAACGAGGCGGCGGGGCTGCCGCTCACGCTTCTGATCCGGACGGGGGACCACCAGCTCCGGGACAAGGCGAACCCACACTATCCCGGGGGGCGCGCGGGGCTGACGGCGGGGCTGCCGCGGGTGCTGCTCCACGGCGCGTTGGAGCACTTTACCGGGAACGAGCTGCTCCTGTTGGGGGAGCGGTTGGAGCTCGAGCAGTGTTTCCGGGCGCGGCACCCGGACTCGGTGTGGTGGTTCCCGCGGGACGTGCCGTTGGTGCACACGACGCACTGGGCGAAGTTTGTGGTGGAGGAGGCGTACATTGTTGGGGGGTTCGGGGACCGGGCGTACATCGGGAGCCTTGAGGGGGCGTTGTACCACGGGGCAGAGGTGTACCCGGCGGGGGCAACGTGTGCCGGGCGGCGCACGTGGCTCGCGGCGTGGGGCCGGCTTTCGGCGCTCGTGGCGTGGTTGGTGTAGGCGCCCAAAGCGGGCAAATGCACGGCGTGTGCCGGATGCGGCAGTGCCGGATTAGGCATGCACATGCGATATCACAATCACACGTGAAGCCCGCGCGTGTCCGTTCATCCCCTCACTCATCATGGCGCGTTCTCGGCGGTTCCAGCTTGCGACTGCGGCGGCGGTGGTGCTCGGCGCGGCCGTGCTTGTGGTGAACACGTTCCCGCACCTTGTGTCGACGCTCGCGCCGCGGAGCCCTGCGCCGCCGGCGCCGGAGCCGGAGGAGGAGGAGGAGAGCGACGACGAGGTGGTGGACAGCGAGGGGGCAATGAGCGCGTACGTGGCGCCCAAGGGACCCACGAGCGGGTGGTCGCCGGCGGAGCTCCGCGCGTGGTTGCAGAGCGTATGTGTGTGTGTGGTCGAGTTGGCGACCCGTACTAACCCCCAGAAAGAAATTTTTACTCCTGAAGATGCTTCTCCTTCTCATCTTGTCGCCATGGTGGATTCAGTTATTGAGACGGAGTGATGTGCTTGCAGTCCTACGGCGGACGGGGCTCCCGGGGTAGCAGGCGCGTAGACCGGGTCACGTGATTTTGGTCGGCGCGCGACTAGGCATCCTCAAATCGATCGTCCGCGGCTAGCACTCGACGTCCCTGGTCTGCACGGCACGCAATGAAGGCAGCCGCGACGAAGCCCAAGAAAGCGCGGGCGGTGATTCCCGACCTGGAGGAGGAGGAGTACAAGACCAAGTGCCGTGTGCTCAAGCGGCGCGTGGCGGAGTTGGAGGAGGCGAACGAGGTGGCGGCGTTTGCGCTTGCGCGCGCGCAGACGGCGGTGGGGCGGCTCGAGGTGGAGTACCGGGTGTTGGCGGAGAAGTTGGGACAGCTTTCGGGGCCGTCGGCGTTTGTGCTCTATTGCGACGCGCACCGGGACGAGGACCCGGCGCGTGTGCGCGAAAAGTGGGCCGCGTTGGACGAGGGCGAGCGGCGTGTGTACGAGCAGTTGGAGCAGGAGGAGCGCGAGCGGTGGGCCATGGGTCTTGGCACCGGTGCTTTGGGCGAGTACGAGGGCGTGCACGCGGCAGAGGAGCTCGACGACGCCGAGACGTAGAGCAATGCAACGAAGGGTATGCGAGGCCGTGGGGCCTGTGGCTGTCTGTCTATTCCAGCGCCAGTGCTCTGGCCTGTGCCCACTGGGCCACCCCCCGTTCGAACACGCGCCGGCTCAAGCCCTCCAGCCAGCTCGTCACCTCGCAGAACTCGACGCCAATCAGCTTTACGTCGCGGTTGCGTCCCTCGTCGTCGTACAAGACGCAGTCCGCCGGCGAGGTGCCCAAGTCGGCACAGGCCCGCAGGATGTGTCGGGTCTTCAGGCCCTGCCCCCACTGGAGGCTGTCGAACAAGGTGACGGCGGGGACGCGCTTGCCCGCCACCGGGTCGTGCACCTCGAGGAGTGTGAGGATCTGCTTCGCGAGCTTGGGGGTGGCGGTGCGCAGTGCAGCGACGATCTTGACGCCGGCAGCCCGCAACTCGGCAAGAATCAGCGCCACGTCTGGGTAGAAGGCGAGGGACTCGCCGTCGGCATCCACCACCTGCAGGCCGTCCAGGAAGGGCCGGACGGGCGGACGCACGTGCGTGTCGCACCACGAGGGCCAGAGCGTGTAGTCGAGGTCAAACACGACCACTGGGGGGTACGTCTTGTCGGGCATGGAGAGACGGAGGGCCGGGGTGGAGGACCGGGACGGAGCGGGTGGAGATTGCGCAGAGGGCGCAAGGGGGCGGTTGGGGCACGCAGGTGTGGGAAAGACGCAGACACAGCGTTTGGGCGTGTGAAGACGCAGAGACAACGTGAAGGGATGGGAGAAGGAGGGGGAAGGCAGGGTTGCGTGCTGGGGGCCCTGGGAGGAGAAGAGCGGCCTGGTGGGACAGAGGGAGGGGGAAACAGGTCAAGAAACGGGCCGTTTGGCCGAGTGGTCTAAGGCGTCTGACTCAAGATCAGATCTCGTAAGAGGCGTGTGTTCGAACCACACAGCGGTCACCATTTCTTTTTTGCATGTTGCGGGGCGGAGCCGGTGCTGAGCCGGTAGTGTTCCTGAGGGTGGCACGACGGTGCGTGGCGGCAGCTGCCGGGGTCGGTGGGGTGGCGGTGGCGGCAGAACGACGCACAGCTCTGGTTCCGTGGTCTAGTTGGTCATGGCATCTCCTTAACACGGAGAACGTCCCCGGTTCGATCCCGGGCGGAATCACGCTTCTTTTTTGCATCTCCGGCCGCCGTCTGTCGTCACAGGTCCGCAGAACGGGGAGCAAAAAATGATCACGCCCAGGATCGAACTGGGGACCTTATGCGTGTGAAGCATACGTCATAACCAACTAGACCACGCGACCGACTGTTGTGCCGTTTTTCCAGGGCCGTTTCACTCCCTGCCTTCCTCTTTTCCGGACACTTCTTTCAGAATTGCTCAACGGCGCGTGTTGTCTTCTCCGCACGTCACACTCCCTTTTGTCTTCCTCTCACCCCCCGCGCCCTGCTTCTGCACCCCGCCTCTCTCGCGCCGCCCCAGCCCCTGTTTATCTCCGGGTTGACGCCAAGAACGCCCCGCATTTTCCACGCTGCAACGCCACCCGCTCTTTCCATGGCCGCGCCCACGCCCTCGCCCTTCCGCCACCCGTGGTACTCTATCGACGGCTTTGACTCCCACGAGGACGGCATCATCCCGACGCCGCTCGCGAAGGAGAAGCTCATCAACCGCATGAGCCAGGCGATCCGCGCCAAGCCGCAGTGGTGGACCAAGTGCCACGACGAGACAATTGCCGCGCGCTGGCGCTCCGAGTTGCAGGACCAGGTGCCCGAGGCGGAGGACGACGCCGTGGAGTACGTGTTCCAGGAGTTGGCCTTCTACGAGCAGTTGAAGGCGTTGGCGGGCGGCGCGTTCGGCGCCGAGTGCCACGACCTGGTGTTTGCGAGTCTCCCCGGGACGGTGGTGGTGGAGGCAGCGCTCAAGGAGCGGCTTGCGTCGCGGGTGCGCGCGTTGCTCGAGGACGGCGTCACGCCGGCCGACCGCGACTGGCACCCCGGCTCCGACGAGCAGGTGTTGGACTTGGTGCACCCGTCGTTGTTCCCGTTGCAGTACGGCGTCACGCCGGTGGTGCAGGCGGACGGCACGGTGGCGCCGGTGG
>JAJMSD010000154.1:0-18836 GCA_030558265.1 [Candida] pseudocylindracea
GGCATCTTCCGCCAGATGTGCGACCGTCTGAACATCGCCGCGGCGGACTTTTAGCAGCACATACCGTATGCACGCCTTGGCTGTTGTTCTCCGCTGCGCCTCCGCGGGACGCGTGCCGCTGCCATGGCGGAGGCACGCCTGGATCGGGCCTCGGGCCGCGCGGACTGGGTTCCCGAACCAAGACTTTTGCTTTCCCGAAGTGGCGGTATTATGCATGCAGCTGCATGCATCGGGCGCGCATGGCGCGTGCTGATTGGCTGTCTGTGCGAGCGGTGCAGCGTGAGTGCATTTCGGGCTATGCTAGTGCATCGCGCGGACAAGGCGCACGGCCGCGACCGCGCCGGGCAGGGCGAAGGGCACACAGCAGCGCCTGCGGGGCTGCGCCCCGGTGCTAGGGGATATAATGCGGGCGCCCCCCGGCCGTGGCGTGCGCGCTCCTCACCATGAAGTTCTCTTCGCTTCTCACGCTCGCGGGCACGGCTGCCCTGGTGCTTGCTGTCGACACGATCGAGGTGGTGGGCAACAAGTTCTTCTACTCCAACAACGGCTCGCAGTTCTTTATCCGCGGCGTGGCGTATCAGGAGGACGTCACGACGGAGGAGTCGTCGCTGTTCACGGACCCGCTCGCGGACGCGGACGCGTGCACGCGTGACGTGGCGTACCTCACCAAGGCCAACACAAACGTGGTGCGCGTGTACGCCGTGAACACGACGCTCGACCACAGCGACTGCATGTCGACGCTTGCCGACGCCGGCATCTACGTGATCTTGGACCTCTCGCAGCCGGACGAGTCTATCAACCGCGACTCGCCCGAGTGGAACCTCGACTTGTACTCGCGCTACACGGACGTGGTGGACGCGTTCCACAACTACACGAACGTGCTCGGGTTCTTTGCCGGCAACGAAGTGACGAACAACGCGTCGAACACGGACGCGTCTGCGTTCGTGAAGGCGGCGGTCCGCGACACCAAGGCATACATCAAGGACCAGGGCTACCGCACGATCCCGGTGGGGTACTCGCTGAACGACGACGCGGAGATCCGCGTGGCGATTGCCAACTACTTTGCATGCGGCGACGAGGCGGACCGCGCGGACTTTTACGGCATCAACATGTACGAGTGGTGCGGCGAGCTGACGTACGAAAAGTCGGGCTACGCGGACCGCACGGAGGAGATGGCAAACATGACGGTGCCGGTGTTCTTTTCCGAGTACGGGTGCAACGAGGTGACGCCGCGCAAGTTCACGGAGATCCAGGCGCTCTTTGGCGAGAACATGACGCTGGTGTGGTCCGGCGGCATTGTCTACATGTACTTTGAGGAGTCCAACGACTACGGCCTTGTGCTGATTGTGTCGTCCAAGGTGCTGACGCTCACGGACTACTCGTACTACCTGGAGGAGATCAACTCGATCCTGCCGCTGCTGACGGCGCTTTCGGTGTACACGTCGGAGGACGCGCTGGCGCTGACGGCCACGATGGCGTGCCCCACGGCGGGCTTTGAATACTGGTCGGTGGCGACGGCGCTCCCGCCGACGCCGGACGAGCTGGTGTGCGACTGCATGGTGCTGCTGCTCCTGTGCATTGTCGACGACCTGGTGCTGCTGGACGACTACTCGACCTTGTACGCGTACGTGTGTGGCGAGATTCTGTGCAGCGAGGTGACGGCGAACGGCACGCTGGGCAAGTACGGCGCGTACTCGTTCTGCAGCGACAAGGCCAAGTTGCTGTACGTGTTGAACGCGTACTACGAGGCGCAGGGCAGCGACGACCTGGCGTGCTCCTTCAGCGGGCTGGCGACGTTGCAGAGCGCCGCGACGGGCTCGACGTGTGCGTCGGTGAGCACGGCGGCGGCGGCGTCCGGCACGACGACGCGCACCAGCAAGGGCCTGCTGAGCACGGCGACGGCGTCGACGGCCAAGAGCGGCGCGGTGGGGGCTACGGGGCTGTCGCTCTGGGCGGTGTGGACCGTCGCGGTCGCGGTCGCGGTCGGCGCGGTGTCGTTGATGTGAGCGGCGACGCGCCGGCGCGCGGCGGGCGGTCTCCGGGCCCGGCCTGTGCGGCGCAGCGGTCTCCTTGGCGCCAGGCTTGTGCGGCGCGGCGCCGGGCACACGGCCCTTGGCACTGCCGACAAGACAGCCTGCGACACAGCGCGACGCGCCGTCTCGCCTTGCCGCCGCCTTAACACCGCCCCGCGGTTGCTTGCAGGGGTGCTGCGCCACGCCCGCGACATTCTTCCGTGCTGCGTATGCGCCGTCACGTGCGTGCCGAGAGCGAATCAAGACACGCTTTCCCAATCGGGCACAGGTCAACAACGCGCGTGCGGCATGAATGGGGATGGCCGGCGGGCCGCCGGGGAGGCCCGTGGGGTGTGGGCGGCGGTGTGGGCGTCCTGGGGCGCGCGCGGGCTCCCGGAGGGGACCTCCGCCCCGCCGGGCCTCTGCTCAGCCTCGGCCGAGCCCCGCACGGACTCGCCGGGGTTTCGAGACGTGTCTATTTTTGTCAGGCGTGCCAGGCCTTACCCGGCCGTGGCCCGATCCGTCGCGCCGGCGGACCCGTATAAAAGCACCCGCGGCGTCGGTTTCAGCCCGGTTCTCCAACATGCTCTTCAAGTCGCTCCTCGCTGTGGCTGCGGCCACTCTCACCCAGGCCGCCGACCTCCCCAGCATCGAGGTCGTGGGTAACAAGTTCTTCTACGCCAACAACGGCTCGCAGTTCTACCTCAAGGGCGTCGCGTACCAGCAGGACGTCACCACCGAGGAGGCGTCGCTGTTCACGGACCCGCTCGCGGACGCGGACGCGTGCAAGCGCGACATCCCGTACTTCCAGGAGCTCGACACGAACGTGCTCCGCGTGTACGCCGTGAACACGACGCTCGACCACGACGACTGCATGCTGCAGTTGCAGGACGCCGGCATCTACGTGATCTTGGATCTCTCCGAGCCCACCGACTCCATCAACCGCGACTCGCCCGAGTGGAACCTCGACTTGTACAAGCGCTACACGGACGTGGTGGACGCGTTCGGCAACTACTCCAACGTGCTCGGGTTCTTTGCCGGCAACGAGGTGACCAACAACAACACCAACACCGACGCGTCTGCGTTCGTGAAGGCGGCGGTGCGCGACACCAAGGCGTACATCAAGAAGAACCTCAAGCGCACCATCCCCGTGGGCTACTCGCTGAACGACGACGAGGACACGCGCGTGGCCATTGCCGACTACTTTGCGTGCGGCGACGACGACGAGCGCGCCGACTTCTTTGGCATCAACATGTACGAGTGGTGCGGCAAGCTGACCTTCCAGGAGTCCGGCTACGCCGACCGCACGGCCGACTTCAAGAACCTCTCCATCCCGATCTTCTTCTCCGAGTACGGCTGCAACGAGGTGCAGCCGCGCTTGTTCCAGGAGGTGGGCACCTTGTACGGCAGCGACATGACCGACGTGTGGTCCGGCGGCATTGTCTACATGTACTTCCAGGAGGCGAACAAGTACGGGCTCGTGAGCGTGTCGGGCTCCAAGGTGAGCACCCTCACCGACTTCAACAACTTGAAGTCGCAGTTGGCGTCCATCTCCCCCTCGTCTGCCCTGTCTGCTGCCGTGGCCTCGACCGCCACCACCATCGCGTGCCCCTCGCAGGACTCCAACTGGAAGGCCGCCACCAGCCTCCCCCCGACTCCGGACGAGTCGGTGTGCAACTGCATCTCCGCCCTGTTCGAGTGTGTGGTGAGCGACGACACGAGCAGCGACGACTACGGCACCTTGTTCGGCGAGGTGTGTGGCAACATCGACTGCAGCGCCATCACCGCCAACGGCACCGCCGGCGCGTACGGCCCCTACTCCTTCTGCAGCGACAAGGACAAGTTGCTGTACGTGTTGAACGCGTACTACCAGGACCAGAGCAAGCACAGCTCTGCGTGCGACTTCAACGGCGCCGCCACCATCAACAGCGGCGCCTCCTTGGCCAGCACCTGCTCGTCTGTGGTGAGCAGCGTGTCCGCCGCCGCCACCTCTGTGGGTGCCAAGACCACCGGCACGGCCTCCGGCTCCGGCTCCGGCTCCACGGCCTCCGGCTCCGGCTCGTCCTCGGCGGGCTCCTCGTCGTCCAAGGGCGCGGCGGCCGGTGCTGTGAACGTCTCTGGCTGGGCCATGGGCTCTGCCTTGGTGACGTTTGTGGTGGGTGTGGTGAGCGTTGTTGTGTAGCGGGTGTGTATGGATTACATGGTTTGTTGGATGTCACTGCGTCACCATGAAGATCTCGTTGAGGGCCTTTGCGTCGAGCACGGAGGCGCGTTTCTGGGCGATCCAGCGGGCACGGACGCCGCGGACGCCGGTGGGGACGGGCGACTCCTCCTTGGGTGAGACCCTGTTCTTGCCCTTGTCCCGCTTGTCCTTCTTGTCCTTGTCCTTCTTGTCCTTGTCCTTCTTGTCCTTGTCCTTCTTGTCCTTGTCCTTCTTGTCCTTGTCCTTCTTGTCCTTGTCCTTCTTGTCCTTGTCCTTCTTGCCCTCGTCCTTCTTCTCGGCCTTGCGCGCGCGCTTTTCCTCCTTGCGTGCGCGCTTCTCCCGCTTCTCCTCCTTGCGTGCGCGCTTTCTTGCCCGTCTCTCCTCCTTCGTCTCCGTCTCCCCCGCGTCCTCCCCCGCGTCCTCCTCGCGCGCGCGCTTCCCCAACTCCGCCTTCGAGTACACCATCCGCCGCTTCTCGCTGTCCCACGTAGAACTCAACACCTCACCCTTCACAAACTCCACCCCCCACCGCCCCTTGATCCGCTCCGCGCGCCTCTCCTCCAACGCCGCCTCCACCGCGCCCTCCTTCCCGTTCAACCGCCCCAACAACCGCTGGAACACATCCAACCCCGTGCACTCCCCGCTGTCAAACTCGTCCTGCTTCGGGCCCTTGCGCAACTTGGCCCCGAGCCCCACCGTGTCGTCCTTGAGCACCACCTTCACGTGCGTCGTCCCGCCCTGGAGCCCCTCGCCAAGCCCCGCGCCCGGGCGCCACCCAAGCTTCTCCAAGTGCCGGTGCCCAAACCGCCCCGTGTCGTTCAGCCACCCCGTGTTCCGCGGATCGTTCCCGAACCGCTGCTTCGTCCGTGTCGCGGCAAGCGGCATTGCAGAAAAGTCGGTGCAAAAAAATATCTGCGCTCGTGCCGCACGCGATGAGCTGCATGCGGGGCCAGCGATAAGCGGCCTGGTGCCACGCCGGGGCGCCGTCCGTAGACACCGCCGCGCCGCCGCCTCGCGGACCCGCAGCCGGAGAGAGCCTCGGGCGGCGCCCCGGCCGTCCCTGCTATGCACACGCACGCCCCGCACAAACACCCGCCGGCCCATGTCACTTCCTCCTCCCACGACAACGCCACCGGCCGCGAGCGTGGACAGCGTGGCGCGCCACATGGCTGCCGAGCGCCTGTCGTACGCCCTCGTTGCCTCGCCGGACGGGCTTCTTGGCATCGCCACCGCCAAGGACCTCTGCTTCCGCGTGATCGGCAGCCGCTTCGCCCCCGCAGCCACCCCGATCGAGCGCGTCATGACGCGTGCGCCCGTCACGGCCGCCGCCGGCACGCCGCCGTCCGAGGCCCTCGCGCTCATGGTGCTGGCCAACATCCGCCACCTCCCGCTCACGGCGCCGTCCGGCGCCGTTGTCGGCGTCGTCGACATCACGCGCTGCTTCCACCAGGCGATGGTGCGGCTCGAGCGCATGGCCCTGGGCCGCGCCCGCTTGGCGTACGCCTTGTTGGACGCCAACAGCGCAACCGACCGCCGGTTTCTCGCAGACTTCGAGCGCTTGGTGAGGGTGATGGAGTCCCCGCTGCTCCAGTCGGTGCTCGCGGACAATCCGCGCTGCCGCCCGCTCAAGGTGGCGCCCGCCACCACCATCGTCGCGTGCGTGGCGCAGATGGCGGAGCACGGCACCACCGCCGTGTTGGTCGAGGACGCCGGCGTCCTCATCGGCATTGCCACCTCCAAGGACGTGGTGTTCCGTGCGTTGGCCACGGGCATGGACCCCGCCGCCACGAGCGTGGCCCGGGTCATGACGCCGCGCGTGCAGCTGGCGCACCACGGCACGGGGATCCACTCGGCGTTGCGCATGATGTACGAGGGCCACTACTTGAACCTCCCGGTCGTGGACGACGACGGCGCCGTGGTGGGCGTCGTGGGCGTGTTGCAGTTGACGTACGCCGCCATCAACCAGCTCCAGGAGCGCGGGCGCCGGAGCAGCGAGGGCAGCGCCACCCCCGCGCTCGACCGGCTCTGGGGCACCATGGACCGCTCGTTCGGCCACGTGAGCGAGCTGCGCCTGCGCCAGTCGAGCGTGGGCGTCGTCGAGGTGGCCGGCGACGTGCTTCTGGAGGAGGAGCTGGAGGCGGACGCGGCAGAGGCCCCTGGCTGGGGCACAAGCTACATTGGCATGTTTGCATTCGGCGTCGTGGTGGGTGTGGCAGTGGCCCGCTGGGGCGCGGGCTTCCCGCGGATGCTCTGGAAGTAGGCCCCACAACTACTCCTTCATGGCGCTCTTGGTGTCGAGCACCGCGCTCCCTGTGCTCACGAGACGGCGCGCAGCCCCAAGGCGCGTCGTGGCGAGCGAGCGCCGCTTGCCCGGCGGCGACGCCGCCCACACCTCCTCCATCGACACATCTGGATCCTCGTTCTCCTGCTCCTCGTTCGCCTGCCCCTCGGCCGGCGCCTCGACGGCGCCCCACGACGCCATCTCGCGCTGCACCCGCCGCACCTCCTCCACGTAGCGCTCGCCCACTCCCTCCACCAACAAACGGCTCACAAACCCCATCGGGCTCGCGCCCACCATCTGGTCAAACACCACCAGCAGCTGGAAGAGAATGTCGCGCTCGGTGGCGTCGCGCAACAAGCCGGCCGCCTGTTCAAACATGGCCGTGTGCTTCAGGGACCAGCCCGGGTTCTCGGCGCACTCGGAAAGCACCTGGCGTGCGTGCGGCCCCAAGAGACGGTCGATGGCCGTGTCGCGCAGCCACTGCTGCTCGCAGTGGGCAATCCGCTCGCAGATGGTGCTGCGGAGCGACTCGGTGGCCACGAGCGCGTCCCCCCACTCTGGGAGCTGGCGGCCCTTGGTGAGTTCGACGAGCTCGTCCACGGTGGTGCGCTGTGTGATGAGCACGCGGCGGAGCGCGAGCACGTGGGCCTTGCGGCGCTTGGCCTGCGTCTGTGCGTCGAGCGACGTCTTGAGCGACGCCACGGCTGCCGCCAACACCCCCACGGACCCCTCGCCGTCGGAGCCCTGGTTTCGACGGAGGCGCTCGATCTCGGCCCGCTGCTGCGCAATCATTTTGAGGTAGCTGCCGACGTGGCGGTCCAACGCGTGCTGGTTCTGCAGCACGCTGGTCTTGATCTGCTTGGCACGGTTGGCGTACTGCAACGTGTTGAGGGTCTCGTCGTAGTGGCGGCTCAGCGGCAGCACGCACACCACCATGACGGTGCGGCAGTTGCCGCCGAGCGAGAACTTGAGGAGACGCGTGAGTTTGGAGTCGCGGTAGGGAATGTGGCGGCGGCGCGCCGTGTCGCAGAGCGCGTTGATGCAGTTGCCGAGCGCAAGCAACAGGCGGTTGATGTTGGCGCCCTCAGTGAGCCGCGCGCCTCGGTTGTGAGTTGCCTGGGCGCGCTCGCTCCCGGCAAGGTCGATGATGGACAAGGTCAGCGACGAGTGGCACTCGGACAAGTCGCTCACGCGCGGCCGCCGTAGGAGCTGGAGCTGGAGAACCGCGTGCAGGCGCGACGACGCAGCATTGGCGGCGGTGGGCGAGCTCGCGCGGAAGGCGTTGCCCAGATCAACCAACTGCATCACCTCCTCGGGCGTCAGCACGGAGTAGGTCAGGAGGTTGGTCACGGTGATCTTGCTCTTGGCGTCCTCGCGTATTGTGAGCGTCTGCGGCGGCGTGTCGGGGCGTAGAAGGTCGCGGATGGTTTCGTTGTAGATCTCGAGGTACAGGAGCTGGATGTCGACAGTGTCCTCGTCGAGTGCGGCAACGCGCTGGAACAACTCGCTGGTGGCGAGGCGGGTGATGCCGGGCGACTCGGCGGTGCCGTTGATTGTGTGGGTCTTGCCGCAGCCGGTGGCTCCGTAGGCAAAGACGGTGGCATTGAAGCCATCGAGAAGCCCGTCGAGGAGCGGTTGTGCGGTGGCCGAGTACACCTCGGGCGTGCGGGTGCCCCCGGGAAAGACGCGGTCGAACATGAAGCGGTACTCGCGCGAGCGCACGTTCAGGTTGGGGAAGGCGCGCTGCTGGAGCAGCGTGAGCGGGTTCAGGTCCAGCGGGTCAAACACGAGAAGCTGCGAGTCAACAGGATCGACGATGGAGCGCGGCGCCGCATCCGGGTGGATGCGCACGCACACCGTAAGAGAGGTACTCATGGCAGCACGCCGGCGGCTGTTGTGTGCCTGCGAGCCGTGATCTGACGCGTAGCACGACCTGCACCCAGTGCGCACGTGTGTTGTGGGCGCGGCACGACCTCTGCTGGCGGTTTTTTTCTGCCGCTGGCGCGGCGGTGGTGCGGCCACCTCTCGATGCTGCTCCTGCCGGAGATCCGCCACCAGCTTCTGGCGCTTGTGACTGCGCTGGCGAGCAACGACAACCAGGTGCGCTCCGACGCGGAGCGGCTGCTTGCGGCCGACTTTAGCGAGCGCGGGGCCGCCGAGATGCTCCTCGTGTTTCTCGCCGAGGAGGCGCTGGCGGGGCCCGCCGAGCTCCGGGCGTACTGCGCGGTGCTCGTCCGGCGCTTTGGCATCAAGCCCCCGAAGGACGCGCGCGACGTGGGCGAGCGCCTGCTTGCGCGCCTCCTGCCCGCGGCCGCCACGCACGTGCGCCAGACGCTTCTTGCGGGATTCGCGGCACAGCAGGACGCCAACACGCGCCACAAGCTTGCCGACGCGATTGCCGAGGTGGCCAAGGAGGGCCCCTGGGAGGAGCTTCTCCCGGCGGTGTTTTCGCTGCCCAACGAGCTGGCGTACCGCATTGCTGCCGCCGCGCCCGAGATTCTCGCGGCGCACATCCAGCAGGCGAGCCCGTTCTTTGCTGCGGGCTTTGCCGACCTGGCGGCGCCGATCCGCACCGCCGCCGCCACGGCGTTTGTGGCCTTCTTTGTCAACACCCCCAAGAACAAGTGGCCGTCGTTGTCGCCGTTGCTCTCGCCGTTGCTCCAGCTGTTGCCCTCGCTCGTGAACGACTCGGAGGCGCTTGCGTCGGTGCTCGAGTCGCTCATTGAGCTTGTGGAGCTTGCCCCCAAGATGTTCCGCCCCATGTTTGCCGACGTGGTGGCCTTCTGCGGGAGCGTGTGCGGCAACCGCGAGTGCGACACGGCGCGCAGCGGTGCTCTCGAGCTTCTCACGACGTTTGCCGAGACGCTGCCGAAGATGTGTCTTGCCGAGCCGACGTTTCTCTCCACCGCCATCCAACAAGCGCTTGCGATGATGACGGAGGTGCTGCCGGACGACGACGAGGCGCTGGAGTTCCTCGCGGCCGACGACAAGGACGACGACGATGACGAGCCCGAGTACTTTGCGGCGCGGCAGGCGCTCGACCGCATTGCCCTCCGCTTGCAGGACGCACTTGCGCCGCCGCTCTTCCAGTATCTCCCGCAGATGGCGCTGTCGGCTGACTGGCGCGCGCGCCACGCGCTGCTCATGGCGTTGAGCAGCGTGGCCGAGGGCTGTGTCAACGTGCTCATTGGCGAGCTTCCGAAGCTCCTCGACATGGTGGTGCCGGCAGTGGGCGACGGGCACCCGCGCGTGCAGTACGCCGCGTGCAACGCGCTCGGCCAGATGAGCACAGACTTTGCCGACACGCTCCAGCGCACGTGCGGCGAGCGCGTGGTGCCGGTGCTCATCGGCGCCATGACCTCGCCGCAGCCGCGCGTGCAGGCGCACGCCGCGGCGGCGTTGGTGAACTTTGCTGAGGCGGCGCCGGCGGAGGTGCTTGCGCCGCACCTCGACGGGTTGGTGCAGCAGCTCATTGCGTTGCTCCAGAGCCCGCAGCCGTACGTCCAGGAGCAGGCGTTGACGACGCTTGCGGTGGTGGCGGACCTGGCGGCAGCGACGTTCACCACGTACTACACGCTGCTCATGCCGCTGTTGATTGGGCAGCTTGAGGCCGGGGCCGCGGACCGCCAGATTCTTGCGCGCTGCATCGAGTGCGCGCTGCTCATTGCGCTTGCGGTAGGCCCCGAGGTGTTTGGCCCCGACGCGGAGCGGCTCACGAACGCCATGTTGGCGTTGCAGGGCGACGACAGCGACGACCCGGTGCAGCGCTACCTCGAGTCGGCGTGGGGGCGGCTCTGCCGTGTGGTGGGCGGTGCGTTTGTGGCGCTTCTCCCGCGCATCCTCCCGCGCGTGATGGAGAACGCGCAGCAGACGCAGGACATTTCGCTTCTCGAGGACGACCAGGTGGACGAGTTTGAGCAGGACGAGCTGTGGGACGTGATGCAGCACAAGGGCCGCCACATTGCGGTGCACACGGCGGTGCTCGACGACAAGCAGCTGGCGTTGGAGTCGTTGCACACGTTTGCCGAGGTGCTCGGCGCCGGGTTTGGGCCGTACGTGGAGGAGAGCGCGAACGCCGCCTTGGGCGGCTTGGGGTTCTACCTCCACGACGGTGTGCGGTCGGCGGCGGCGGCGTGTCTTCCTGCGCTTCTCAAGGTGGTTGCGGGGAACCAGGCGGCGACGGCGGCCTTGTACGCCAAGTGTGCCAGCGGCCTTACGCAGGCGTTGGAGCACGAGCCGGTGACGGAGCTTCTCGGGACGTACTACGCGGCGTTTGCGGCATGTGTGCAGACGGTGGGCGAGGTGGGGAGCGAGCCGCTCGCGGCGCTTTCGGCTGCGGTGCTCGCCAACATGGCGGACTTGCAGGAGAGCATTTCGTCGAACAACGAGGACGACGAGTGGGGCGAGGACGTGCCGGAGGAGGACCTTGGGGAGGAGGACGCGCTTGACGAGTTGAACCGGTGTGTGGCGGCCGTGTTCAAGGCGGACGGCGTGAAGGCGCTCCCGCTCTTTGAGCGCATTGCGGCGGCGGTGCTGGGCTACCTCCAGGACCCCAGCGGCGTGGTGCAGCTTGCGGGGTTGTGCATCGTGAGCGACATGGTGGAGCACACGGGCGAGGCGTCGGCGCGGTACCAGGAGGTGTTTGTGAACGCTGTGGGTCTGGGGCTCTCGTCGCAGGACCCGGCGATCCGCCAGGCGTGTGCGTTCACGGTGGGCAACGCGGCGGCAAAGGGCGGCGAGCCGTATCGCGCGTTTGTGGCGGCGTGTGTGGCGCCGTTGGGGGCGCTGCTCGGCGAGGCGCGCACGGAGGAGAACGGGAGCGCGCTCGACAACGCGCTTGCGGCGGTGGCCAAGATGGCGCGCGTGGGCGTGGCGACGGAGTTGCTTCCGCAGTGGTTTGCGGCGTTGCCGGCGACGGTGGACGCGGAGGCGGCGCAGTACGTGTACGGGTTCCTTGCAGAGATGATTGACGGCCGGCGCGCGGAGGTGGGGGACGTGCACCGGTTGGTGGTGGTGGTGGCGGCGGCGCTCGGCGCGGGCGTGTTGACGCCGCGGACGGCGCAGCGGGTGGTGGGTGCGATGAAGGCGGTGGTGGGCGGCAACGTGGTGGAAGAGTACGTGAGAAGCAGAGGGCCGGGCGCCGAGCAGTTGCACAAGTGGTGGAGCCAGTAGGGACGCGTTCATACAGTTGTGATTTACACGGTGTAGTGTTGTGGTGTTGGTAGGTCCGACAAGACGGCGCCGGACGTGGAGCGGGCCAGCCGGGCGAGCGGGCCAGGGGAGCGGCAGGCACGGCGGCACGCCACCACGAGGACGGTTGCTGCGGCGGGAGACGGCGCCGCGGCGACAGGCACGGTCGTGCGAGCCGTGCCGGAAGGGGCAACTGCAGCATGCTGCCCAATGGGGAACCCCGGACTGTTTTTTTCCTGATCAGCCGATTCCGCAAATGACGCTTCCGCAGACCCGCCCCCATGCTGTTCCACATCAACTGGACGTCGCTCGACAAGGAGCGGTTGACGGCGTGGACCAAGGAGCTTCTTCTGGACGCGCTCAACTCGGGCAGACGGCCGCACGTGCTTGCGCTGCCGATCTCGGTGCTGGGCCTCGATTTTGGCGACACGCCACCGCACTTTGAGATTCTCGAGGTGGGCGACCTCGCCAGCGACCGCTTCCGGGGCATCTTCAAGCTCCACTACTCGGGCAACGCGACGCTCACGCTCCACACAGACGTGCAGGCGAACCCCTTAGCGATGCTCGACGCGGCGGCCGCGGACCGCCGTCTTGGCTACGCCGTGCCGGCGTTTGGCCCTGCGGCAGAGCCGTTCGCCGTTCCCCTCGAGCTCTGTCTCTCGGAGATTGTGCTCTCGGGGATTGTAATCGTGGTGTTTTCGCAGGAAAAGGGCTTGACGCTTGTGTGCCGCAACGACCCGTTGGAGCACATCAAGGTGAGCCTGACGTTCGACACGGTGAGCGTGTTGGCGGACTTTTTGCAGAAGCAGATCGAGACGCAGATCCGGGACGTGTTCCGCGAGACGCTCCCGAGCGTGTTGTACCGCTTGTCGCAGAGCTGGACGGTGAAGCAGGAGCTCCCGTTGTTGGAGCACAACGTGCGCCGGCGCACGCCGTTGTCGGAGGTGAATGCCGGCGGCGATCTGGTGGGGGTGTTTACCGGCGCCATGTTGGAGCAGATGCACGTCCGGCGCAGCACGCTTCTGGTGGGCGCCATGGGGTTGCAGGCCAGCCACCGCAGCTCGCTCCTGCAGGGCGTGGCGCGGCACGTGCACTACGCCATGGAGGCGGCGGTGCTCCAGGGCCCCAAGGTGGACCAGGCGTTGGGCGAGGTGATGGCCCGGCAGGCCCGGGCGTACCGCAAGGACCACAGCGACAAGCCGCGGCGGCGGGTGATCCGCAAGGCGGCGCGGACGGCGGAGAGCGCGCCCGCAGCGCCGGCGACGCCCACCAAACCGACGATGCTGCCGGTGCCGGACTTTGCGCCGCAGAACGTGCCGTCGCCGCTCAAGCCAAGCATGCGCGGGCCGATGTTGACGCCGGTGCCGTTGTCGCCGACGTTGTCGCTGCCGAACTTGCTTGCGTCGATGGGCTTGGGCTACGCGAACAACTACTTTCTCCACGCCAAGCGGCCGGAGTTGGAGGAGGACGAGCGGGAAATGGCGCAGACGCGGCGCGTGGAGCGGCGCGTGGAGCGGCTCCGGTGCTTGGACGCGGACCCGCCGCCGTACGAGCGCGTGGGCGTGCGGCGGTTGATGGAGAAGAAGTGGTGAGGCCGGGCGGAGAGCGGCGGGCCGCGGCCCCAGTCCACGCGTGGTTGCGCGGGCGCGACACTAGACACGTATTGCTATATCAGGACATGACGCGACAAGCTGCCCGAACAGGCAACGGCGCGTGCGCCGCGTCAGGGTAACCCCTTGTTTACTCCTGCACCCACTCCTCCCCCCTGCACACTTCTCTCTCCTGTATGCTGAACCAGCACCCGCAGCTGTACTATCTGTCGCCGCAGGCGCCGTACTACGGGGCGGCGCCGGCGTACTCCCTGTTTGAGGAGCAGCAGGAGGGCGCGGGGAAGCCCAAGCAGGACCTCCTGGTGGACATCCACGGGCTCGCGACGTCTGCGGTGGCGGCGCAGCACATTTCGCCGCCGGTGGCGGCCGAGGTGCTCCGGCTGAACTACAAGCCGAACCAGGTGATTGCGCAGTTCCCCACGAAGGACGATCTCAAGAACTTCATCAAGCTGCTGTTGAGCACCATGGAGCGGTGCAACATTGTCATCAACAGCCTGAAGCTGTACGCGATCTACTTCACGTGCGACAAGTTCGGCAACTACCGCACGACCGTGAAGGGCGACCGCAAGCGCAACGGGTTCAGCAAACGTGTCAAGTGCCCGTACCGCCTTGTGGCCAACTTCAAGCACGACTTGTGGGTCTTGAAGATGGTGGACGGCGAGCACAACCACGGCACCTTGGACCGCCTGAAGAGCTCCAAGCGCGGCGTTCGAAACAAGGAGCCCGTACAGGAGGCCAAGGTGACGCACAAGGCGAGCGTGGGCTCAGAACCCCCGGCGGTGAACTACGGCCTGACGAACGTGTTCACGCAGGCCGGCGACAGCATCAGCACCTTGTTGAGTGCTGCGCGCGAGGACCGGGCACACGAAAACCGGCAGCCCGAGTACATCGACACCGAGTTGACGCGCAGATGACGGCCGCCCGGCGGCCAGACGCGGTGCCGGGGCGCGGGAGCAGCGTACTGCTTGTATTTTACTGTTAACAAAAGATTCCCTCACTGCGGCAAGTTGCCGAAGATGGCACCGTAGATGGCGCGGGCGGAGGAGGGGTCGGCGGGGGCAGAGCCGCTGGGCACGGCGGAGGCCTCCTTGCCGCTCGGCTTGTCCTTCAACATGGCGAGGAGGTCTGCGGCGGCCGGGTTCGGCTTGGGTGCGGGGGCTGCGGGCGCAGGAGCAGCCGTGGGCGCAGCCTCCTTCAACGAGTGGCCGGTGCCGCTGAACGACAGCGGCGGCGGCGTCTTGCCCTTGCCCTTGCCCTTGCCCTTGCCCTTCGGCTTGTCGGCGTCCGCCTTGCCCTTCGGCTTGTCGGCGTCCGCCTTGCCCTTCGGCTTGTCAGCCTTGCCCTTGGCCTTTTCCACCGTCTTCTTCACCTCCTTGGTCACGCCCTTCACCGCCACGCTCGGCTCCTTCCCGCCGGCAGGCTCCGCCCGGCTGTTCGTCGGCTTGGCCGACGCCGCCTTCCCAAGCGCCTTCTTCCCCCCCGCCACCTGGCCAATCTGCACGTTGCTCAAGTTCAACACCACGCTCAGATCCACGCTGCCGCCGCGCACCGTGCGCAACCGCCCGTCGAGCTTGTTCCCCGCCACAAGCACGTCGTCAAACACAACCTGCACCGTCACCCTGCTCCCCTGCGTCATCACGCCCACCGCCGTGCCCTTCGAGAACACCGGCACGCTGCCGCTCGCCTGCACATACGCCACGCGGTCGCCCAATGCAAACCGCTGCGTGCTGAGCAACTGGTAGCTCTTGGCCGGGTCCAACACCGCGTGCCGCGGCACGTTTTTGAACGCCTTCGTCACGTGCTTGATCGGCTTCAGCGACCACGCCTCGATGCCGTGCTCGACCGCCGCCACGCCCGCGCGCGTGAGCGACTCGGACTCGAGCCCCACCACCACGAACGACGCCTTGATGCCCTTCAACCACAGCTTCACCGCCAGCACCTCCTTCTCGAGCTCCTTCGCATCCAGCACCCCGAAGATGTCCTTCGCCGTCGGGATGTTGGCCTTCAGGTTCTTGAGCCCGTTCCACACGCGCGGGAACCGCTGTGCGTACTCCCGGAGAAGCGCCGTCGCCACGAGCGAAAACTCCCACCCGCGGTCGCCGCGGCGCGCGTAGCCCAACACCTTCTGCCGCTTCGCCTCGAACTTGATCTCCAACCCGAGGTTGATCTTGTGCTTTGCGCCATCCACCATGTACAGCGACGTGATCCGCAGGAGAAACAACGGCAGCACGCCAAGCTGCTTGGCCACCACAAAGTTCGGAAAGTACCGGATGTCGTAGTGCTCCTTGCGCGCCACCACCGCCCCCACCTGCGGCTCCGCAGGGCCCGTCACCACGTGGAGGTTCAACGTCCCCTGCTCCACGTTGTGGCCCACCACCTCCGCCGGCGCGCCGTAGCACACGGACCCTGTGCACACCACGTGCGATCCCAACGGGAACTCCTGGTCCACCGGGAGCGGCGCCGTCTCGCGGAACCGCGGGTCCGTCTCGTTGACCGAGTCCACCACAAGCTGCACCGGGTACGGCTCCTCCACCTTCGAGAACGTCTTGACGTACGCGCCGCGCGGCGTGCGCACGAGCCCCGTCACCGGCTTGACGTACACAAGCACCGACACCCGGCCAATCACAAACGCCTTCTTGCGTTGGCAGTCCGACACAAAGTTCGACCGCGCCGTGTTGAAGTCACGCGTCTCCGTCTGGTCGAGCGGCGACAGCTTCACCGCCTTGTTGCCTGCCGCGCCCACGCGCTCCCACTTCACCGTCCCGTCGCTCACCTTCACCACCTTGCTCTCGCGGAGGAACGGGAAGCGCGTGTAGACAATCTGCCCGAGGTACTTTTGCGCCACCTGCACCGGCGTGAGCAGCGAGTACGCGTTTTCCAACGTCAACACCATGCTCTCGCTGCGGCTCGGCTGCTGGAACACCAACGTCTGGTTCGGGCGGAGCTCCGCCGTGAACGGGAGCGTGTAGAGCGACGGGAAGCCTGGGAGCGACTCCTTGCCAAGACGCACGCCCGGCACCAACCCACCAATCGACACAATGTCGGGATGGGGCGGGAGCCGGAACACCAGCTCGATGCACCGGTCGTGCTCCAACGGCGCAAACACACCCGGAAGCGAGCTCGGGTACACGGCGTCGTGCTGCGGCTGGAACGTAAACACAAGGTCCGTGCCGAACTGGTTGCGGCGCACCTCCTCCGCCGTCAACCGCGGCGTGTACGGCAACATTGCCTCCTTGAGGCGCTTCTCGTCCACAAACGAGAGCAACACCACCGCCTCCCAGTCCGCCGTCTTGCCGTTCTTGTCCGTCTTGACGTCGTGCGGGTAAAAGTCGGCGATCGGCGAGTGCAGGTCAAGCATCAACGGGCGGTACGCCGGCGGAATCAAGTTCAGCGAGCGCGCGGGGAGCACCGCCATGAGCTGCTCGTACGGGTGGAACGGCGTGCCAAAGTCAAAGTCGATCACCACGTCGAGCCCAAGCGCCACGTCCAGAATGCGCGGCGCGTAGTGGTACTGGTAGTACCAGCCCCACAGCTGGCACCCGCGGTAGTAGTAGTACAAGACCCACTGGAGACCCTCGAGGTAGTTGTGGGTGAGCAGCTTCACGGCCACCGTGTCCGCAAGCGTGAACCCGAGCTTGGACTTGTAGTACAGGTTCTTCCACTTGACAAACTTGTCCAGGTAGAGGCTCGACTGCTGCTCGAGCTGCTCCTGCGACACCACCACACCCGTCTGGTACGGCTTGAACGCGGCGCGCGTCGCCACCACACGCTCCGCAAAGTCCTCGGGCGTCTCCTCGGACGGGAGCCCGTCAATATCGAGCCGGAGCTTGTACGTCGCCGTGCCCCCGATGTTGACCACAACGCAGCCAATGTCAAAGGCAAACTTGCGGAGAAAGTCGAGGTTGTCGGCTGCCCCCTCCGGAAGCGTGAATTCAGGGAGCGGCTTGGAGCTCGGGGTGGCGCCATACGCATCAACGGCCGGGAGCAACCACAGCTTGACGGCGCCGACAATCTTCTTGCCCTCGCCCACCACAAGCTCCTTGCCGCTGCGCTCGCGCTTGCGCTTGCCCTCGTTCAGCACGTTCTCCAACTGCATGTTGAACCACTCCACGTCAACGTCAACCTGCTCGAAGTTGGAGAGCTCGAACTTGGCGAGGAGCTCCAACCAGGCACCAAGACGGGGGAAGTTGATGGTGCCGTTGTCGCTGAGATAGCCGTCCAGGGCCCGCAACGCCTGCTTGAAGGTGGCAATGAGGAGCGGGAACGCGCCCTTGTTGATGTGCAAGTCCGGGAGGTTCGGGAGAAAGTCGTTGCCAATCACGTACATGACGAGGATGAAGTCGTCGAGCACGCGGTCAAAGTCGTAGCCGAACGAGAGCTGGTCGGCCAAGTCGGCAAACTCCAACCCAAGGTACTCGCGCACAAGCAGGAGGTGGAGAAGGTAGAAGGGCTGCGCCTTCACGTCCAGCAGCTGCTGGGTGCGCGAGCGGCCAAACGTCACCTCCTCGCGGAGAAGCGCAAAGTGCGGCTCGTGCGAGATCAACCCGAGCATGATGAGGTCGGCATCAAGCCCGTAGATGCAGTGGCGAAGGTTGGGGTCGTAGCCCTCCTGGCTCTTTTGCACACGGATGTACTCCATGATCTTGTGCTCACCCTCGCCGGGCACCTCGTGGCCCGAGAGAATGATCTCCACGTTCTGCCACGCGGCGTCCTCCGACACCTTCTTGTGCACAAAGTACTTCAAGTTGGTGGTCAAGTTGGCCATGAACTCCGTGCCCGGCGTGATGGAGTTCAGGTCAAAGCTGCCCTCCTTGGGGAGCTCCTCGCCCGCTGCGAGCGCCTTGTTCTTGAGCTGCTCGGCCTCCACTGCGGTGCGGAAACGACGCGCGCGCTGCTGGTTCATCTTGGCGCGCGGCGCCACGCCGTCAATGGCCATGTAGAAGGTCTTTTGCGGCTTGATGGTCAAGAAGAGGTGGTCGATGTACGCAAAGATGGCGGCGTACGTCTGCTCCGGCAGCACGTTCAGCGTGAGCTCGTTGTCGTTCAGGTGCGTGCACGTGTGGAGGATCGAGTTCATGTCGAGGTAGAGGTTGTCAAACTCGGGAAGCGCAGAGTCGTCCACGAGCTGCGAGATGTACGGCCATCGCTCGCTGATGAAGCGAAAGAACTTCGGGATACCCATGTCACACGCGCTGGCTGAGAGAACAGGTGGAGCTTCGTCGTCGACGTTTTTGAGGAGGCGCGTAGCGTGCAGGACGCGACTCTGCGTGCAGGAGGTCGTGTCGCCGCAGAAAACACGCCGCCCGATTAGGTCTTTTCTTCGACGACATGTTTGGCAAGCCGCAGGCCGCGTTCGGCACGGGTGCGGGGGTGGGCACGCTGTTGTTCGGGCAGAACAACGCCGGCACCAACGCCGGCACCAACACCGGCGCCAATACCGGCACGCTGTTGTTCGGGCAGAACAACGCCGCGGGCAACACCGGCGCCAACACCGGCACGCTGTTGTTCGGGCAGAACAACGCCGCGGGCAACACCGGCGC
>JAJMSD010000155.1:0-18349 GCA_030558265.1 [Candida] pseudocylindracea
GGATGATCGCGTTCCCGCAGCTCGCGTGGCACGTGTACGCCGCAGTGCCCAGGCCAGTCGGCACACACAGGCTCTCAGCAGCAGCGCTGCTCTCAGCACTTGCTGCCGCAGCCAACGCCGCGACAAAGCCAATGTCAACGAGTCTCATGGCACACACGCGTTGATGAGCCACGCCGTGGCTGGGACAACAGCCGCTTTATACGCCTCGGGCAGCGCGTCGCAGCCCCCCTGTCCCAAAACAGCCGATATCTCCCCCGCCCGTTCCGGCGTGGCCCCGCCCGAGACCCCAAAGCGCCGCTCCACAAGCCAATGGTAGCCTGACCCCGACGCAGCTAGCGAGACGCGCGCCGCCATTTTCATGGCGCAGGAGGCGCAGATGCCAAGACCGATGCACGCTGCACCCCGGGTGCTAACGGCAAGCCGCGGACCTATCGGGAGCGGTTCATGTGTCGGATTATATTCAGTAGTACAGGCTGCGGTCCGCCAGCAGTCCGCCCTCGGCAAACCCTTGATCCAGAAGCATCTGTGCAAACGGATCGGCAGCGTACACGGGCGTCGCCATCCCCGTGGGGTCGAGCATCGCCGGCGGGGCGAACACCATCCCCGGGAACATGCCCTGCGGGAGACCCATCTGCACCATCTGCTGCTGTGTGACCGGCTGCAGGTGCTGCTGCTGCCGGAGCCACGGCACGTAGGGCATGGCCGCGGTGTGCGGCATGACCGGAAATACGCCGCCGCCTGGCGCGGCCATCATGACTCCGCGCTGCGGCATCGCGCCGTTGCCGCCGGCCGGCGCACCTGCTGCGCCGGCAACCACGTGGTTACCGGCCACCATTGCCGGATTGAACCCGAGGCCCACCGAAACGGGAGGCGCTGCCATGCCAATGAGCGGGTACGTCACCTGCTGCGTCTGGTCGATGAGATAGTCGTCAAACAGCGGCGCGTGCTGCGAGGCGTCGCCAAAGAACACCTGCGGGTCGATGTAGTTCCCGTAGTCCTCAGTGGCCTCGCCCAGCACGTAGCCGGCTGCCCGGAAGTAGTCAAGGGGAAAGTCATCCTCGCCGCCGCTCGCAAGCCGCCCCAACCCCGCCAGAGGCGGCTGCACCGCGACCGCCGCGTCCTGCGCCACGCCTGCGTCCTGGTTACGAGGGGGATGCAGCATGCGCTCACCCACGAACGTGGGATCCTGCATCGGCCGGTGGCGGACGAGTGCGCTTCCGCGCGGCATCGCGGCGCGGTGCGTCGGTGCCACCACCATCTGCGGCCGCGGGGCGCCGGTGGGGGTGCCCGTTGTGTCGGCAGCCATCACCGCGCTGCCCACCACGCCGCCCACCATCGCCAGCGACGTGTCGCCAGCCCCGGGGGGCACCGACGGCTGGCGCGCGGGATCGGAGCCGGCGCGCGCCTCCAGAACGTACGCCGCCACCTGGTCAGTCAACAGCTCCAGCTCGTCGTACTTGAACGATAGCGCGGGCTCTGCGTGGGCGGTGGTGGTGGCCGGGTGGCCCTGGATCTCGCGCTTCAAGTCGCGCTCAAGCGCGTCGAGAAAGAGGCGGTCGTGGGGCACGCTGAACCAAAAAAACACCTTCTGCTTCTTCTGGGTGCGCAAGCACAGGTTCTTGTGCAAAAAGTCGAGAAAGGGCAGCTTGGGCTGCTCCAACACGGCGTCAACGCCGCACTTCAAGTTGCGGAGGTCGGAAAAAATGCCCTCTTCAAACTTCTTGCGCTCGACAATCTTGCGGCCAAAGTGCTCGAAGCGGTACACAATGCAGCGGACAATGTCGGTGCCGGTGATAAAGTAGAGGTTGTTCCAAAAGACGCAGCTGACAAAGCCCTCGTCGTGGTTGAGGTAGTAGCGGCGGATGATCTGGTTCTCCTGCCAGTTCGCGGGCGCGGTGGCGAGAAAGAACTTGAGGTCGTCGACGAGCTTGAGCAGCTCCTCGACGTCGTCCAGCGCGCGCTCGGCGTCGTGCGGCAGCGCCAGGGCGCCGGGGGCATTGGCCTCCGGCGTGTGGTTGTGGGACAGCGCGCTCAGCATCGTCGTGGTTGCAAAGGTGGATCAAAGGAATGTGGACAACAACACGGGTGCTTGGAGGGCGTCAGCTTGGAGGATCAAAGGACTCACGGTGTGCGCGAAGCGGATCGGTGTCGGGGGCCGATCAGCGGGGTCCGTGGGCGGGGGGCGCGAGAGGAGCCGGGCAGCGAACGGGCACGGAGACGGGCACGCGCGACGGGACAGGGAAAAAAAAGTGCGCTGCCGGCAAAGGGGGCGAGGGCGTGGCGGGCAGGGCGGGTGAGGGGGAGGGCTTGCGATCTCCAACAACAGCGGAACTGCGCTTTATACACCGGGAGGGAGGAATGCAGAGGGGAATTATGTGGGTTGACGCAGGAACGGGGCTGGCCTGCTGCGAGCGAATACACAACGGGCGGCGGGCAAGGCGTGTGGTTGCGTGGGGGACGTGCGCGGGGATCGATGCACGGCAAACAATGGCCGCGCCGGAGCCGGCCGCGAGGGTGTATTATACCCGCGAGTCGATGCGCTCCGCACGCCCCAAGTCGGCCACCGTGCAGACGGGTGCACCCTGGGCGCACCGCGCCCCAAAAGCACCGCCAGGGGGCACGCCGACGCACCCTCCACGCACACAATGGCCCGCGGGCGTCGCCCCCACGGCCCGCGGGCCCACACCACCCACGGCGCCGCGCGGCACCGCCGCCCAAAAATAGCGCACTGCGCAACGACAACCCGCCGGGTTGTGCGTGGTTGTGCGTGGCACCGGCGCCGTGCGTGCAGGACAGCTGCACGCGTGTTTCAGATCCGGCGCCTGAAACACACACAGCCCATTGAAACACGCGCTGTCCGCTGAAACACACACACCGTGCCCATCTGAAACCGCGCCGGCAACAACGCCCTGAACGTGTCCATTAATCGTAAAGCTAGAACTCTTCGTTCTCGTAGGGGCAGTCGGCGCTCTCGTGGCCCTCGCGCTCGCACAACCCGCACCACAACTCCCGCGTCGCCCGCGACGTGCCCAGCGGCGGCCGGTACACCGGGAGATCCGCCTTCGGGGCCGCCGCCGCCACCGCCGCCGGCTCCTCCTCCGCAACAGCCTCCTTCCCGTGCAACGCGTTGTACGCCTCGAGCTGGCTCACCTTCCGGAGCAACCGCTCCCGCTCCGCCTTGAGTGCCACCATCTCCTTGGCTGTCGTCAGCTGCTGCTGGCTCTCGAGCTGGAGATACTTGAGCTCGCGCTCGAGCAAGTCCAACGACAGCTCGCCCCGCGGCAGCGGGTGGCCCAGCACCACGCTCTTGCGCAGCGTGCTCGCCGTCGTGTCGTCGCCCGAGGCCGCAACGCGCCGCTCCAACTCCTGGTTCCGCGCCTCGAGCGCCAACACCCGGCTCTCGCTCGCCATCAACTGCTTCGTGAGCTGCGCCACGCGGTTCGCCAACTCCACCGTGGTGTCCTGCAGCGCGTGCAGCTGCTGCGAGAGACTGCTGATGAAGTCGATCTTCTCCTGGAGCTTGCTCTCCAAGCTCGCCACGTGTGCCGCATTGTGCGCCATCATCGCCTCCCGCAGCAGCAGCAGCGTGTTGGCAAACTCCTCCACCCGCCGCTCCCGCTCCTCCGCCTCCCGCTTGAACCGCTCCAAGTCCGCCACGTACAACTCGTGGTTCGCGGCAATCTGCTCCTCCAACCCCGTGAGCGCGTCGCGGAGCTCCTGCTTGCTCTCCTGCTCGCTGGCCTTGAGCCGCTCGTACCGCTGGTCCTTTTGCTGGAGCACGAGCCGGTGCTGCTGGTGCTGCCGCTCCAACTCCCCGCGCAACTCGTCCAACTCGTTCTCCATCTGCGCCACGCCCGTCTCGTACTCGCCCGCCGCCTGCTGGAGGTCTGCAAGTGCCTGGTCCTTCCGCGCAAGCGCCCTTTCGAGCTCGTGTTTTTCCTGCTCGAGCTCGCGCTTCTCCTGCTCAAACTGCTCCGTGCGCGCCTGCAACTCGCGGCCGCGCTCCATCTCCAGCAGCACCAGCAGCGCCAGCGACAACAGCCCGCGTGCTGCACTCAGACGCCAGTGCTGCAGGTGGCTCGTGTGCGGCCGCAGCACCGCCGTCGGCGGACGGAACATCGATCCGCGCAGCCCGTCCAGCATCTGCTTGTACAGGCTCGGCGTGGGCACGCGCAGGTGCCGCGACACGCGGCTCGCGTGGTACAGCAGCACGCGCGACACGCCGGCCTCGCTGTCGCGGTCGCTGCCCATGTCGTCGTTGTCCGTGAGCACCGAGGGGTTGAGCTGCACAAGCCGCGAGAAGGGCATGAACAAGCCCGACTGGGGCACCTTGACGTCAAAGTACACAACGCCGTCAACGTCGCCATTGTTCTTGCCGCGCAGCACCAGCAGGCCGACAAGCTCGACGCCGGCAAACAAGCCCTTGCCCTCGCGCCCGGCAATGGGCCCCACGTACCGGAGCACGCCGGTGCCGTTGTAGGGGAGCTCCACCTCGGTGTGGAGGCGCACCGCGGGCGCCTGGAGCGACAGGTCCGAGTGCATGGACTGGGGAGAAATCATTGCTGTGGAAAGCATGGTGAGGTTGCCCACGGGCCGTGTAGACGTTCAGGGGGGAAGCGCACAGGTACCAGACACAGACGCGCAACGCAGTGGAAAACGAACAGAGCCCCGCAAGAGCACAAGGATGGCGTGCAGCGACGGATGGTTGCCTGGGCGACAGCGCGGAAGCGAGAACGGCTGGGGAAGGTCGGCAGTAAACAAAAACGCGCGCTCCCATGCGGGCGCACAGGCGGTTTTCTGTCGTTCCGTGTGGCCAATGCGGCCGTGGCTGCGCGCGATGACCAAACGGGGCAAGCGAGTGCGCCAGCCGCCGATCACCATTCCAACCGCGTTGTTTCACTGCCAAACAGCCGCCGGCGCCGTTGCGCTCGCTGCATAGACGATGGCTCCGCGGCGCGGTGACTCCGGAGGCCGGGCTCCGCGGGAGTCGCGGCGCGCGTGCGGGCACCGGAACGGCCGCACGCCGCGGCCCCGGCCCCGGCACGCGGGCGGCGGTCCCGCCAGGGACAATCATCCGATCTCCATGTGGCTCTTGCATGAAGGGGCTGGCCAGACTCAGGGGACATGCGTGAATTCCTACGTTCGTTAGTACCGCAGCTATCGGCGGGGTTCGGGCTGATCAGACATCCAAGGAAGTGTTGACGAACATCAAGTGCACTAAGATGGGTTCTTGCGTGCTTCTCGTGGAAACTGCGAATGTTGGTAGGACTTTTCATCATCCAGACCGAACCACCGCCGCCGGCGACATCCTCGCATACCGTCTGGGGGGTTAGTACCGTGCCGCGCGCGCGCAGCCGCCACGGCGGAGGGTCAGTGGTGCTATGATACTGGCAAGTATAAGCCCGCGCGGCCCGGGGTGGACAGCGGCCGCAAGAGCCGCATCCCCGAACCAGGCTAGTCTCCACCCTGTCGTCATGGTCGAGTCGGACTGGGAAAGAAGAAGCTGGATTCATCACATTGACCACCGTGCCGGCGCTCACCGTGCATACCTTCTCGCCGCCGAGGCGCGCCCCCGCGGAGCCTTCCGCAAAAAGCACCCCTCGTGGTTGCACGGCCCACGAAAAAAAAATTCCGCGCTTTATACACTGCGGCACACGGAAGAAGCGCGTGCCGCGGGCTGCGCCGGACTGGGGTCTACGCCTGCCGCAACTGGCCTCCGCACGACCTGCCGCTGCTTGTCTCTGCACGACCTGCTGCTCCAGCGCCATGTGGTGTTCCGCCCGGCCACGGCCCCCGTGCACGCTTGCGCGGCGCCCCCACGGCGTCCGCACGGCCGCAGCACGCGCTCCTCACAGCTCTCCCGCCGTGTCTGCGGCCGAGGTGCACGCCCACAGCCTCGCCAGCCCCCGCTTCCACAACTTCCCGCTCGAGTTCCAGACCGCCGCCCGGCTCGACACCGACCCGCTCCGCACCCACAGCGCTCCCGTCGCGCCGCATCTCCTCGCGCCCTCGCTCGGCTTTTTCCGCGCCTGGATCCACCCGTTGGCACTCCCGGCCGACGCCCTCGCACGCTGCGCGCGTCCGCTCCTGCCCGCAAACGTGCCCTTCCCCACCTCGCCGGACACTGCCTCCCCGTGGCCCGCCAGTACCGCGCTTCCCTCGTGGAATGTCACGGTGCTTGGTCAGCGCTTTTTCGAGCTCCAGCTCACACTCCGCACCGCTTTCCGGAGCCTGAGCGCTGGCTCTGGCCTTCACTCCTTCCTGCTTCTCCAGCACTATCTCGCGAGCCGCCAGGTGCCCGACTACGTGCACATTGCCGGCAGCACGCTGCATGAAGAATACGCCCGTCAGCTCCGGCTGCTCCGGCTCCAGATGCCCGCGCGCCACGCCAAGGCGCTCCTTGCAGGCATCCGTCCTCCCTCGCAGGCCCTCAAGCGTCGTGCCGCCGTGCGCGCTCTACACCACGTGGTGGGCGAGTTGGTGCTTGCCCATGGCACGGCCGCCACCGCCGAGGCTTTCATTGCCCCGACCGTTCTCGACGGCAGCACCGGCCTCGTGTTCTTTGCCGAGCACTTCCGCAGCGACTCCAGATACCGATAGACGCGTGCATCTACTCATACAAGTATACACTATCCACACAGCCAAAGCCCGCGGCCACGCCGCCCTCGTCGCTGGAGCTGAACTTGGACCGCAACAACCACCCGCCGGTGCGGTTCGTGAGCTCCTCACCCGTCTGCTCGTTGAACACGGTGGTGCCAAACACCCCGAGCTCCGAGATGATGGGCTCGTGGTGCACCTCCTCCCCGCGCACAATTACGTTGCCGTGCTCCGGCGGCAAGATCAACTCCATCAAGATGTAGCCCGCCCATTCGTGCTCCGGGAGCTGCTTGAGGAACCCGGGGATGTTGTCCTTGTACACGTTGTTGCCGCCGCCCTCCCGCTGCGGCTTCAACACAAAGCGGTGCGGCTCCTCAAGCGCCAAGCGCTTGGCCTGCACGCCGCGCGGCGAGTCGTCGAGCGGGTAGATGGCCACAAACGTCTCCAACAACGCATCGACACGGGCCTCCTCCTCCTCGGGCAAGAACCGCCGCACCTCCTCCCGCGTGGTGAGAATCTGCTGGATCTTCTTGGCGCCCGCCAACTGCGTCAACAACAGCGGGCACTTGATGGCAAGCAGCGACTCCATGCGCAGGCGCGCCTCCCAGCACGCGCTGTCGGGGTAGTCGCCGGGGCTGTACCCGGAGCGGTAGTACACCACCGACACCTCCTGGCCGGTGGCATTCCACACGAGCCGCAGCTGCGCGTCGATGGAGGTGTCGCTGAGCACCAGCTGCAACGTCGTGCGGTGCACCGGAAGGAACGGGCGGGCGGTTCCTGCGGTGGCCTCTCCCACGGCATACTCCACGTGGCGCTGGTCAAACACGTTGCGCTCGCCCGGCTGCGTCACCATGACGATGCAGGTGGCGGAGGAGTCGGGCGTGTGCTGCTGCCGCCGGTACGCCACGTCGCCGTCCACCAAGCCGGCGGCAAGGTCACGCAGCAGCGTGGACTCCGGAAGACTGTCGTACGGGTAGTACGCGGTGCCGTCGGAGGTGTACGCCCCCAGCGCGTTCAAAAAACGGTGGAGGTCGGCCACCTTGGAAGAGAGGCCGCCAAACAGGACGCTGACGGTGTTGAACTCGATCTGCTTGATCTGGCTGCTGGTGCTGTGCACCATGTAGTCCAGGCGAAACAAGCCCATCAGGAGCGGCTGGACAATGCCTGCGGCAAGCGCCTGCTGGTACGCGCCGTAGAGCCTGCCGGTAAAGTCGGGGTCGAACAAGGACAAGTCCTTGGAAATGGCCTCAATCCAGGCCTTGCTGCTCGCCACCAGCGTGTACAAGCGGTTGAACGTGTGCTGGACGGCAAGTGCCTGCTCGAACGCCGGCCGGGGGAAGGGCGTGGGGAAGAGGGTGAGCGGCGCAACGGCAGCCAGCGACGGCACAAACCCCGGCGGGTACATGGTCAACCCGTGCGCCAACCCCCAGCTCTGCGACTTGTCCACGAGAAGCGTCGTCTGGCCCGGCGTGAGCGCCGGAAAGGGGCGGGCAGGCATGGAGGTGATGCGGGAGGAGCGCGCCGCCACATTAGTCAGGCAGTCACGTGCGAGATGGTCATTCCTGATCAGGCAGGCGGTGGATGCAGGACGGGTCCCGTGGGTGCAGGATGCACTGCGACGAGAGCGGGCTTCTTGGAGCGGCGTGCCTCTGGGGGCGTGCCTCTGGGGGAGTGCCTCTGGGGGCGTGCCTCTGGGGGAGTGCCTCTGGGGGCGTGCCTTCGGGGCTGCGTGGTACTCTGCGGTCTCCCACGCCCGCATAGGCCCGGCCCTGCCGGCGCGGCGCTACCACACCCGCCGCGGGCCCCAGACCACCGCCGGTCGGCCCCGGGCACGTGCACTGCCGGCGCCCCAGCACCGCCGTTGTGGGGTCCGGCGCCTACGGCAGACCTCCGCCCGTGCGGGTCCGCGCGTGCTCGCATTACGCGGCGTAAACGACTTGTCGTGTTTGCCAACTCGGTAACGGCACCCTGGCGGAAAAACAGAACGCAGGCTGGCTGCAGCGTTCTGTGCAAGGCGTTGATGCGCCTGCGCGCCGCGCGGATCGCAGTGCACGTGTCTGTGCAGCAGTCCCGGGCGTCTGCACCGCGGCGCCAGAGGCCCGCCCAGACCCAGGACGGCGGCTCCCCCCACGGCCCCGAGCCGGCTGGAGGCCGCCTGCTGCCGCGTTCACGACGCCGTCGTCGTCAGTCCTGCTTGGCGCGATCGCCGGCTGTGCGTCAAAACTGTACGGCTGCGTTGACTCAGGGACATCACTGGTCGCATCGAGAAGAGCCTTCGCCCAAAGGGGCAGGCAAACGCCGATCACAATGCGCCTCAGCCCCGTTCGTGCAGCGCTCGCAAGCGCCGCATCGCCGCTGTGAAAACCTTGGCCGCCTCAGCCCGGTTCGTGGGATCGCCCCACGCCGCGCCGCGCACCTGCCGCACCGCCCTTCTAGCGCCCGCCGCCCGCACACGCTCTCGCCGCCGCCGCCGCCCGCCGCCCCCTCCCACGGATCCGGTCACGCCACTCCGCCAAGGCGTAGCACCAGCGCCGCTCGGGCCGTGCCGATCCTCGCACTCGCGTAGGTGTCTGCTGCACACAAAGCCCCCCTGCAGCGTGCGCTGCATCGAACAATGCCCGCTTTCCGCGTCAGCACTCGCCAATGCACACGCCGCCCGCCCTCTCCCCGCCCGGCACGCGCCTCGCCAAGATCTTGCCGTATCGATGTTGTGCATGTGGCCGATCCACCCGTGTTGCACAGACGAGCCAAAAATAACGGGTCGCTGGCCACGCAGCGCGCGGGCACCCCCCACCCTCCGCACCCCGGCGCACCGCCCGCCCGGACCAGCTCTGCACCGGCGCCGTGCCGGCTTCCGCCCGCCCACAGCCGCCGTGCTCCCTACACCCCCGGCCGAGATCCAACCCCTGCCGCCCAAGTCCCCATTTGGCAACCGATGACATTCCCCGGAGACGACCAACGCGGCAACGTCGCGCCGCCCTGGGGCGCCTGCATGCGTCGGGCGCGACTACACAGAAGGCAGCCACCGATCGGCTCCGGAGAACGCCGCCTCACCCTATATAACCGCTGCCCCGCCCGTGCGCCCCGCAGGACCCCACCATGCTTCTCCTGGCGCTCGTGCTCTGCGGCGCCTTGGCAGCAGGGGTCCACGGCGAGGCCAGGCGCGGCGTGCCCAGCTACATGAAGTTCATGCTGTGTGCCACGCCCATCCAGGAGTTGCCGTTCGACTGCAGCGACAACGTGTGGCAGTGCCTGGCGACGTACCTCCCCATGCGCCAGCTGTTGGTGCGCTGCTTCGAGCAGATGGCCACCGGCGAGGCCGAGCTCCACGAGATCATCCGCCGCGCCATGCGCCACTTTGCCCACCACAAGCGCTTGGCTCCGGGAGACTCCCTTGCGGCGTGGATCGCCGACGGCGCCAACTCAACCGCATCGCTCAACACCACCCTGGCCTCCACACCCCTCCGCCAGCCGGTGCACATTGCCACGTCGGTGCTCGACCAGTACTACACGGCGTACGGCGATCTCTATTACTCGCTCGACATGGGCCCCGCGTTGGGCGGGGTGGTGCTCATGTACTGGGGCCTCGTGTTAGCGCTCCTCACGGTCGGCCACAGCATCCGCTCGTCGGGGTTGGCGCGATACTGCACGGGGTGTGTGCTCGACGCGTGGCGCAAGCACGTTGCGGTTCCGGCGTTGTTCAACGGGAAACACACGCAGTTGGCGGGGACACAGGGATGGTTCACAACGACGCTCCTCCCCACGCGACTCGAAGGCGTCATTCTCCTGGGGCATCTTGTCGTGCTTGTGGTGGTGAACGCCGTGTGCTACCGATTCACCGACGGCAATATTCTCTACCCGCTGCGCAAGCTCCAGGTGATGCAGTACGTGGGGAGCCGCACCGGGCTCGTTGCGTTGGCACACATTCCGTTCATCATCGCAACTGCCGGCCGCAACAACATCCTCCAGTGGCTCACGGGTCTCACGTATCTGCTGTTTATCCAGTTCCACAAGGCGATTGCTCGCGGGATGATGCTCAACGTGTTGGCGCACATGGCGCTCCTTTTGTGGTACTACCTTGAGGTCCACGGGCTCAAGGTGCGGTCCGCATTGGCGGCCTTCCAGTGGGCAGTCGGGGCAACGGCAATCGGCTGTCTCATGGTGTTCTTTGCACAGGACGCCTTCCGGTTCCACTGCTATGAGACGTTTCTCTGGATGCACATTGTGTTCGGCATCGGCTTCGTAATGGCAACGTGGCACCACATTCTCTCGTTCGGGTGGATGGAGTGGATGTACGCGAGCATTGCACTCTGGGCACTTGACCGTGCGCTCCGGTTGTTCCGCATGTGTGCGTTCGGCTTCCCGCAGGCGTCGATCCGGTTTGTCAGCGGCCACACGTTCAAGGTGACAATCCCGCGGCCGGCGCACTGGCAGGCGTTCCCCGGCGCATACGGGTACTTGACGTTTGTCACCAAGTCGTTGTTCCTCCAGTCGCACCCGTTCTCCCTCTGCGACAGCGTGTGTGACGAAAAGACAGTGACCGTGTACATCCAGACCAAGGGCGGGCTCACGCGGAGCATGCGCGAGCGGTTGAACCGCCTGCCGACGCAGCTGTTGGAGGTGCGCGTCACGTTGGAGGGGCCGTATGGATCGCCCACTCCAGCGTCCAAGTACGACAACGTCTTGCTCATTGCCGGAGGGAATGGCATCCCCGGGATGCTTGCCCACGCGGTCGAGTTGTCCCGCGCCAACATCCCCAACCAGTACGTGCGTCTTGTGTGGAGCATCCGCAACATGGCCGACTTGGAGTGGTTTCTCCCCGAGTTGAAGCAGTTGCGCGGCAGCCACGTGGACGTGCAGCTCTACCTCACACGGTGCGACCGGCCGGTTGTGAGGGGCCCCGACGTGAAGCCGTACGAAAAGCCCCTCCCCAGTCTCCCCGAGCCCGTGCTTGCGTTGAAGGCGTTTGGTGCGCTGCAGCCCACGCTCAACGGGCTGCAGCCCACGCTCACGTCCTTCCCCTCCGCCGACTCACGCCCCTACGACATGTTCATGCGCAACGCCAGCGGCCTGTCCGCACAGACGTTGAACGACATGGAGACGCTCGATGTGGGCTTGTACAGCACCGACCTGAACGACAGTGACGGGGCCCTGTACATGTCGGACCGCACCCGCACGTTCGAGCCCAAGGAGGCCGACACCTTTGAGCAGCAGCTCGCCTTTGCCACGTTCCACTACGGCCGGCCCGACTTTTCCAAGCAGCTCCCCAGGGACTTTGCGGCCGCCACCGGCCTGGTGGCCGTGGTGACGTGCGGCGCCCCCGCCATGTGCGACGACATCCGCCGCATCGTGGCGCTGTCGTTGGACCGCGGCCACACGCGCGTCGACTTGTTTGAGGAGTTGCAGGCGTGGTGACGAATACCTAATCTCACATCTAATTGCTCCCGGACACCCGTGCCACCCGCTCCGTTTGCGGGCTGATTTGCGCTCGCGCCGTCCCAAACCACGCCTAACGTGCTCGCGCGACGTTGGGGGCCGGCGTTTGCCGCATGCACCTTCCCGAAACAGCACAAACTTGCTCATGCAACGGCGAGCTGAAGCTTGCATGAGCAAATATGGCCCGAACCACTTAGGACGCCGGTGCCGGGCGGGCCGTGTATAAAGAGTGCAGTGCAGACCCCCCAGGAGCCCCAATGAACCTGCTCCTGTTGTTTTTGGTGCTCGCGGCCGCCCTGGCGGCGGCTGGCGCCAAGGTCACCGGGCCGTACGGCGTGATCATCGACCCGGTGATGCGCGGCTGCTTCGACACCACCACGCTCTACGACTTTGCGTGCACGTCCGAGAGCCCCATGCTGTACGTGTGCGTGTGCCAGTACACCCCCATGGTACAGCTGCTCGTCGGCTGCTGGAAGCAGTACGCGAGAAACGCGGCGCACTTGGACTACATCATCGACAAGGGCATCGAAGACTGCCGTCCGTATGGCCTCGTGGAATGGACCCCGGCCGCGTTGAAGCAGCTTGCAAACGCCTCGGACCTGTACACGGCAGTGGGGCTTCCCTCCACTGTCAAGTCGCTCACCACTCCGATCAAGATCCCCAGCGTACTCATGAACGCGTACGTCAAGGCGATCAAGCAGAACAACAAGGTGTTCCGCGACGCCGACGTGTATGGCGGGTCTATCTTCATGTTCTGGGGCGTGGTGTTTGCGGTGTACACGCTCTTCCACTGGGCCCGCCGGTGGGGCTTCACGTCCGTGTGGGCGAACCGCGCGGTGACGCTCTGGCGGTCCCGAGTGCTGATCCCGCCGTTGGGCCGCACCCACCACTACCAGGTGGTGGGCAGTCCGGCGTGGGGCATGCAGCTCACCACCCGGATTGAGTCGCTCATCATCGTGCTCTACGTGCTCTTCAATCTCCTCATCAACGCGTTGCCATTCCCGTTCGACAACAAGAACATCACCATGGGCCGCACCGACCAGGTCATGTCCTATGTTGGCAACCGCACGGGCCTCATCTCGCTTGCTCACCTCCCGCTTCTTGCCTTGACTGCCGGCCGCAACAACCTCCTCATCTGGTTCACCGGCATTCCCTACGCCACCTTCATGACCTTCCACAAGTGGATTGGCCGGGGCATGTTTGCGAATGCGTTTGTCCATTCCGTCATCTACACCCACGTGCACTTCCGTCCCCGGCTGTTGTGGCTCGAGAAGACCCACCAGGCGTACTTCATGTGGGGGATTGTGGCCACCTCGTTTGGCGGCGCCGTCTTGCTCTTTGCGCTCCGCCCGTTCCGCCGCCTTCTGTACGACGCGTTCCGCATCGGCCACATTGCTCTTGGGGTGGTCTTCCTTGTGGGCATGTGGCGCCACTTGGAGCCCATGGGCTGGATGGGGTGGATGTATGCGGTGGTGGCGGTGTGGGGGTTCGACCGCGTGGTGCGGTCCGTGCGGATGTTCATGTTCGGGGCGCCGATGGCGACGGTGCGGTTGCTCGGCGACAACACGTTGCGGATCGAGGTGCCGAAGCCACACTGGTGGACGCCGCGGCCAGGGACGTACGCATACCTCAAGTTCCTCACGCCGACGTTGTGGATGCAGCTGCACCCGTTCCTGAACCTCCAGCCGGACCCGAAGAACCCAGAAAAGTTTGCGGTTGTGGTGCAGGTGAAGCAGGGAATCACGGGGCATTGGAAGCGGCAGATCGAGGCGCTGGGCGGAGAGCAGGTGCAGGTGCGCGTTGCGGTGGAGGGGCCGTACGGCCACAGCTCGTCGTTCGTGCGGACGACCGAGGCGTTGTTCTTGGCGGGCGGCCACGGCATCACGGGGATGCTCCCGTTGGCAACGCAGGCAGCACAGGAGGGAACCAAGCTCGTGCGGTTGGTGTGGGCAGTCCGGCAGCAGCTGTACCTCGAGTGGGTGGAGCCGGAGTTGGCGCAAGCGCGCGAGGCCGGTGTGCAGGTGGAGGTGTACGTGACGCAGGCCGAGCACGAGAAAGAAGTGTTGACGGCCGAGGCTTCGAAAGAAGGGTCTCCGGTGACTATGGCCTACTCCGCCGGCAGCTCTCTCGCAGTGCTGCACGGGCGGCCGGATGTGCGTGCGATCACGGCGTCTGCGCTCACGGAGGCGCGGGGCGCCATCACCGTTGCTCTGTGCGGCCCGCTGGCCATGTGCGACGTCATCCGTGCCACGGTCGCGTCGGCGCTCCCCGCGTGCCCGCACCCCGTCGTGTTCGACGAGCAGTTGCAGCAGTGGTAGCATCACTTGTCAATACACCCGCTGCTGCGCTGGGCAAACTCGAAATAGTACTCCAACATCTCGGGCGTGATTCCGCGCAGAAGCTCCAGCAATGCCTGCTCAAAGTGCCGCGCCTCCACATGTGTCACCTCCACATCCTCCATCAACGCCGCCAAGCCCGCCTCCTGCACCAACAACGCCATCTCTGCGCCCGAGAGCCCGTCGGTGCGCTCCGCAAGCAGCTCCAAAACCTCCTTGTCCACCCCAAACAGCCGCAGCCCCCGCTTGAGAATGTGCAACCGCGCATCGTAGTCCGGAGGTCCCACATAGAGGTGGCGGTCCAACCGCCCCGGCCGCAACAACGCCGGGTCAATCAGGTCCGGGCGGTTGGTGGCCGCCACCACCACCACGCCCGCCAACTCTTCCACGCCATCAATCTCGTTGAGCAACAGCGTGAGCACGTTGGCGCCCGCCGCCGTCCCCTCTCCGTCGCGCACCGCCGCAATCGCATCCACCTCGTCAAGAAACACAATCGCCGGCAGCGCGGCACGCGCCTTCCGAAACACCTCCCGGATTGCCCGCTCCAGTTCGCCCACGTACTTGTTGAAAATCTCCGGGCCCTTGACGGCGAGAAAGTTGATTCCCGACTCGGTGGCCAAGGCCTTGGCCGTGAGCGTCTTGGAACAGCCCGGCGGCCCGTACAACAACAAGCCCTTGGGAGCCTTGATGCCCAAACGCGCAAACAGCCCTGCCGCCTCCAACGGCATCTGCACCATCTCCCGCAACTTGCGCTTCAACAGATGCTGCCCGCCAATGTCGTCCCAGTGCACCGGCGGCATCTCCAAGAAGATCTCCCGCATCACCAGCGGCTGCACCTCCTGAAGCGCCTGCTCCACGTCCGCCATCTCCACCCGCCACGCCAGCAGCGGCTCCTGGAAGCTGCGCTTCACGCACCGCATCACCAGCTCCCGCACGAGCGCCACGAGGTCCGCCCCGACGTAGCCGTGCGTGCGCGACGCCACCAGATCCAAGTCTTCCGCGCTCAACACGTGACGGCTTGCATCCATCTTGGCCAACTGCTTGTGCAAAATGTCGCGCCGCGCCGCCAAGTCGGGCACCCCGACCTCCACCTCCTGGTCAAACCGCCCGGGGCGTCGCAACGCCGGGTCGATAGCGTTGGGCCGGTTCGTGGCGGCCACCACGCACACGCGCCCACTGTCGCCCATGCCGTCCATGAGCATAAGCAACGTCGCCACCACACGGCTCTCCACCTCCCCCGCATCGTCGCTGCTGCGGTTCGGCGCCAACGAGTCAATCTCGTCGATGAACACCACCAGCGGCTGGAAGCGCCGTGCCTCTGCAAACACCCCGCGGATCGCCTGCTCTGTCTCCCCGAGATACTTGGACACCACGCTCGGCCCGTCGATGCGCACCACGTGCGCATCCGCCTCGAACGCAACGCTCCGGAGCAACATGGTCTTGCCAGTGCCCGGCGGGCCGTGCAACAACACACCGCGGGGCGGAGAGATGCCAAACTGCGCAAACACCTCGGGGTGGTGGAGGGGAATGTCGATCGTGCTGCGGAGCACCTCGATTTGCTTGTGAAGCCCCCCCACCGTGCTGTACAGCACCCGCTGCGAAAGCCACGGATGCTGTGCGAGGTTGGGGGTCGTCCCGCCGTAGTGGACCGTTGTGGCCGCATTCACTATGCGGCTCAGCGACACTGCCAGAAGCGTCTGCCCGCCCTCGAGCGTGAGCGCCGCCACCAGCAGCTCCAACAGAGCATCCACCGCCGCCACCACCACCCGCACAGAGCAGTCTCCCACCACCACCTCCACTTCGAGCCCCACCAGCACGAGCGCCATCTCCTGGAGCGCCTTGGACGCCTTGGTGCGGTGCTTGTCGGTGGCAGCCTCTTCGGGGAAGAGCCCAATCACCACGTCAGCGGCGATAGCGGGTGTTGCTAGCGCCGACAAGCCCACCCGGTCGCCCAACACGAGCCCTGTCAAGCGGCGGAACGGTCGCGAGAGCTCCACCACCGGGTACTCGTCGTCGTCAAGCAGCGCGCGCACCTGCACCACCGCGGCAAAGCCGGTCGCCACATCGTGACCATCCTTGTGCACGCTCACAATGGCGCCCGGCGCGAGCCCGAGCAGCAGCAGCGACGTCGCCAGAAGAAACACCAGCGACGTGTGCTTGACCGCCAGCTGCTCCGAGAACGGACGCACAATGAGAGACGAGGGAGGCACGGGCTCCTTTGCGGCCGGCTCCCTCGACAGTGCCTTGCCCAGCGGCGCCTTGCCCAGCGGCTCCTTCGGCGCCTTCTTGGCCCCCGCGTTGAGGTTGAGCTTTGGGGCCATGGATGCGTTTTTTTCTGCACCCATCTCCGTCATGCTGAGCGACCTCGAGGCGATTGTGGCGCTGCTCGAGCGTCTTGGCTGCGACCGTGCACTCGACCCCGCCACGCGGGTGGACCACACCGTGGCTGCGCCCACGGCGGCAGAGATTGACAGCCGGCTCACGCAACAGTTTCTCCTGCCCAGCGAGCGCCTCCCCTGGGATCTCCTTGACGAGCTCCAGACGGCGCCGCTGCTCCCGTACCCCCTGGTCTTCAACGCGTTGCTCACGGCGCCGGAGCCGCTCCGGCGCACGCAGACGCGGTTCAAGCGCCTGGGCATCGACGGCGGCATTGCCGGCTTTGAAGAGGTGGCGGTTGCGGACGCCGGCAACGCGGCGGACGCGGGCGCCACGGCGCGGCTGACGGCCGTCAACTCCATGAGTATGGCACGCCAGGTCGGTGATAAGAGCAGCGCGTTGCGCGGGAAGACGCTGTTTTTGCCGTTCACCCCCGGCGGGTTCACCGCGCCGCAGCCGAGCAACGGCTTGGCCCACTTGAGCCGCGACGCGCGCGGGTTGTACAACCACCCGCCCGGGTTGAGCCGCGGGTTGCTTCTTGAGGAGGGCACTGGTGAGGCCGAAGCAGAGACGGAAGAGGCAGAAGAGACGCCCAAGCCTGCGGAGGAGCCTTCGCGCAGCCCGCCAGCCGACGAAGAAGAGGACCTCGCTGACGAGCTCGATGCAGGGGCCGTCGATGGCGAGACGGGGGACTCGCTTGACGACCTTCTCCCCGCCGATGTGACCCTGCGGCGAGTGGCGACCCTCGATGCCGCGCGCGCGCGCACCTCGTCTGCGAAGGAGACGCGGCTGTGGGCACACGTGGTGGACTTGGACCACCGATTGGAGAACTTTAAGGAGCTCATTCCCAACATGGCACGCGAGTGGCCCTTTGAGTTGGACACGTTCCAGCAGGAGGCGGTGTACCACTTGGAGCAGGGCGACTCGGTGTTTGTGGCGGCGCACACGAGTGCCGGCAAGACGGTGGTGGCGGAGTACGCCATTGCGATGGCAAACCGCAACATGACCAAGGCCATCTACACGCTGCCGATCAAGGCGTTGCTGAACCAAAAGTTCCGCGACTTCAAGGAGACGTTCAAGGAGGTGGACGTGGGACTCATCACGGGCGACGTGCAGATCAACCCGGAGGCCAACTGCCTCATCATGACGACGGAGATTCTCCGGAGCATGTTGTACCGCGGCGCCGACCTCATCCGCGACGTGGAGTTTGTGATCTTCGACGAGGTGCACTACGTGAACGACATCGAGCGCGGCGTGGTGTGGGAGGAGGTGATCATCATGCTCCCGGACCATGTCAAGTTCATCTTGTTGTCGGCGACCGTGCCCAACACGTACGAGTTTGCCAACTGGGTGGGGCGCACCAAGCAGAAGGACATCTACGTGATCTCCACCCCGAAGCGTCCGGTTCCGTTGGAGATCTACGCGTGGGCCAAGAACGACTTGTTCAAGTTGGTGGATGCGCTGCGCAAGTTTAGCGAGCAGGAGTTCCGCAAGATGAAGGAGGTGTACGTGAAGCCGGTGCCCGCGGGCGGTGCGCAGGGCGGTGCGGGCCGCGGGGGGGCGGCGCGCGGGGGCACCACGTACCTCCAGCGGATGATGGACCG
>JAJMSD010000156.1:0-18338 GCA_030558265.1 [Candida] pseudocylindracea
ACGAGTATCCTAGTTGGCGCGGCCCCGCCTGATCCGCCTGATCCGCCTGATCCGCCTGATCCGCCTGATCCGCCTGATCCGCTCCGCCCCGCTCGATCCGCCGCCGTCTGGGACACAGCATACTATTACAAAACTAGTAACAGCGGGGCGCATCGTCAAGACACACTCGCACCTACTTTTCCGGCGCCTCCTCGTGCTCGGCCCACTCGGCCTCGGCAGCCTCGTGGTCGGCAGAGTAGACATCGCCCTCCTCGCCGGCAGCAATCGACAACGTCGGCTTGACGGCGGCCTGGTCCAAGGTCCAGCCCGCAAGCGCGTTCTCGGCGTCGATGATGATCTGCTTGGAGGCCTCGTAGCCGTCGTAGGCAGGGCGCGCCTCGCCAGGGGTGATGGCCAGGTCGTCCAACAACTGCAACAAGGCCTTGCCGTAGCCGGCAATGAGCGCCAACTTCTCGGCCAACTCGCGGATGGCGTCGAACTGGTAGTTGAACGCCACCTTGACCTTCTCGCGGGTGATGTTGGACAACTGGGCCTCGGCCACAAGCAGCTCGGCCTCCGCGCGCACCAACTCCTGCTCGAGCACGGCAATCTTGGGCAGCTGCGGGTCCTTGTACTTCAAGTGCGCAATGTCGTTGGTGATCTTCTGCTTCCGGTCGCGCAGGGGCTGCACGCTGGCCTCGATGTTGCGGATCGCCTTGAGCGTGATGCGGTACTGGTCGTACTTGTCCACGAACTGGTCCTCCAACTCGCCAATCTCGTAGATGAGCACGCCCAACTTGTCCGTCACGTCCAGCACGTCGTCGTCGTTGGTCTCGCCCCACACCGACAACTGCTTCGCCACCTCGCGGCGCTCGCGCGCCGTGAGCTCAATCGCGCGCATCACGTTCTTCTCCATCTTCACGAACGCCGACAACTTGCGCGAGAGCTCGGGGCCAAAGTTCAGGGCCGCGCCCTTCTTGAGCGACAGCAGAATCGACGTCTTGCCAAAGAACTTGCTCTTCGTCGACGACGGCGGCGGCGGCGGCAGCTCGAGCTGCAGCGCCGTGGGCGCTCTCTGCGATCTCAACGAGTAGGTGCGGTGCATGTCTGGCGAGTTGCTACGGCGGGCGCGCTCCGCTTTTTATGCCCCTGCGGCTCCACCCCTTGCCCCATCCATTTCCCAATGCAGTAACCGCAATCGTGCTTCCCGTCCCTCCTCCGTGCGCACTACCCCGTGCCCGCTGCACGTTCGCTGCGGCGCCCGCCTATCGGAATGGAGCCAGCCACGCCCCGGCGCCTGCCCCTGCGGCATGACGTCAACCCCGCACGCCGCCGCGCCGCGGTGATGTCATCGGAGTTTTAGCGGCCGCCGCCGCAACGCTCGCACTGCCGCACGGTTGCCCCGGCGCCCGTACCCCGGCGTCCGTCCTCGCCCCCGCGGGTGACGCCATTGGCGCAGCAACCGTGTCGTGCGTCCGTTGCCATCTTCGGCGATTGAAGGAACTGGCCCGCGCACGACCGCCCCGTCCGACTAGCGCCGGGACCAACCGCGCGGCCGCGCCGTGCCTGCGTGGCCCCGCCGCGCGCGGCCGCTCTGCGCACGCCAGCCGGCGCTCGCGGGCCGGCGCACGTGGGCAGCGCACGCGAGCCGGCGCGCGGGCCGGCGCACGTGGGCCAGCGCCCTGTCCGCTTTCCGGGCTCAGCGCTTCGCTCGCTTCGCTTCCGCGGCTTCCGCTTCCGCCTCCCCGCCGCGCTTTCCCCCGGCCCGCTCTCCCGCCGTCTCCCCCGCACCGGCCACGCTGTCCGCACCGCCCGCACCGTCCGCACCGCCCGCAAGCCCGAGAATCCGTCGGTAGTCCTCCACCAACCGCTCGTACCCCGTCTGGAGCTTGTCCTTGCGCGTCGCCTCGTCCAACTCCAACAACACGTCCCGGTTCTTGTCGTACAACCGCCGCTTCACCAACAACCGCGTCGCCCGCGCGTGCTTGGCCTCCGGGAACTGTGCGAGCAACGCCATCTCCACCAACCGGTGCCATTGGCGCCCCTCCAACTTGAGCGCGTCCTGCTGCTGGTCCATCCACTCCTCGTCCACCGCCTCGGGCGCCGGCAACCCCCGTGTCCGGTCAAGCACCCCCTGCGCCCTCAACCGCGCCATGTCCCGCCGGTCCCGGAGGTCGTCGAACGCCTCCAGCGGGTCCTCCACCGTGATCTCCACGCACCGCGCATCCCCGAGCCACTCCGCCACAATCGTGTCGTAGAGCCGCCCGCCGTGGCCCTGCTGCTGGTACGGCGGCAACACCACAAACTGGCTGATCTTCTTGCGGTACCGCAACGCCTCCACCGGCGTCTGGTCGTGTTCCTCCGCGCCCTGGTAGCAAAAGTACAGGTACGCCGTGGCAAACCCACACACCACCGGCACGTCCCCGGTCGCCTCCTCCGGCGCCCGGTACAACAAGTACAACTCCCACCGGTCGTCCTCCACGTCGATGTACAGCCCGGCCTCGATGAACAACAACACCATGATCTGGAGCCGCTTGTGCAACGTCAACCCGCTGCCGGCCAACCTTGTCCGCTGCACGTAGTACACGTGGCCCTCGTGCGTGTACTCCGCCACCCGGTCGCCGGGGTACCTGAACTGCGCCCGCTCCGCGTCGCACGCGTCCGCCCACTGCGCCTCGTCCAGCACCACCACGTCGTCCGCAGGGAGGAACTCGAGCACCTTGGCCGCCACGTCCTCCACCTTGTCGTTCAACCGCGCCGCGTACTTGACCGCCACGAACGGCTTGAACGTGCACAGATCGAACGCAAGGTTCACCACCAACTCCTGGTAGCCAAACACCGTCTCGGCGTCCCCGAAGATCGGGTACGTGAACTCGGGCGCAAACGTCACCGCCTTGCCGTCGCCCGCAAGCAGGATCCGGAGCGACTTCGTGGACGACACCGTCCACAACTCCGGCTGGAACGCAGACGTCATGGCGTGTGCGCAGGCGCGTCGGCGGCGTTCGCGTAGCGTGGAAATTGTACACCCGTGCACCCGGCCCGCGGCCGTGCCGCCCACGGCAGCGCCCCTACAACCCCTCAAACAGGCCCCCCACCCCCCCGCCCTGGCGCTTCCGCTTGCCCTCCCGCACCATCTCCTTCCAGTCCGCCTCCGTCTCGTCGTCGCTGCTCTCCGCCATCAACCGCGCCTCGATCGCGTCCCGCTTCTTCTTCACCTTCTCGCGCCGCGTCGCCCGCGTCTGCTTCGCGTCGCCCTTCTCGCTCCAGCTCGCGTTCCGGAGCAGCGCCTCCCGCTTGCGCTTCGCCGCCTCCTTGGCCCGCGCAACCTCCTCCTTCTTGGCCGCCATCCCCGCCACCCGCGCCCGCTCCTGCGCTGCGTCCCGGAACTCGTACGTGTCCATGTCCACCGGCTCCACCAACCACCCGTCTGCCGGAAGCGCCTCCTTCGCCACGAACCGGAGCTCCGGCATTGCCGGAATCTGCAAGAGCCCGTAGCACCGCGCCACCCCCACAAAGTCCACCAGACTGAGCCGGAACGTGTCCGCGTTCGCCTGGTGCTTGGAGTAGTAGCGCACGAACCCCACGTACAGCTTGCGCCCCAACTCAAACTGGCCCCGGTCGCCGCGCACCCACGCCTCCACCACCTCGCGCCGCCGCGCCGCCACCGCCGCTGACACCTCCACCGTCTCCGGCGCCATCTCCACCCGGTGCGCCACGTCCATGAGCTCCACGTACCCCTCCTCCCGTCCCTCGTTCAACAACACCACCGCCTGCCCCACGCGGTTCGCGCGGCCCGTCCGCCCGCACCGGTGCAAGAACTGGTTGTTGTCGTTCGGCGGGTCAAACAGCACCACCAAGTCCACGTCGGGAATGTCAATGCCCCGGCCCAACGCGTCCGTCGTCACCAACACCGCCCGGCCCTCGCCCACCTCCGCGTCCCCGAACGCCGACTGCATCTTGAACCGCGTGTCCGTGTGGAGCCCGCCGTGCAGCGAAAACAACCGGATCTCCGCCGGCACCACCGCCTGCCGCTGCAACTCCCGGAGCATGCCGTAAAAGTACCGCACCGCGTCCCGCGTCGGAAAGTAGACAATCGCCTTGGCGTACCGCCGCTCCGCAAGAAGGTGCACAAGCACGTCCACCTTGTCTGCCGCCGGCACCACCACGTAGCTGATGCCCAACAGCGCCGGCGTCAGCAGCAGCTGGCCCAGCCGCGGCGCCACCTGCAGCCGCACCGTCACCTTCACCGGGTTCGTCATGCCCACGCGGCGGAACGTGTCGTTGTCGGTGTTGGCAAGCGTGGCCGAAAAGAGCCCTGTGCGCCGCTGCTTGGGGAGCCGCGCGAGAATCGTCTGTGTGTCTGGCCCGTTCGACACGTCGAGGAGCTTGTCCGCCTCGTCCAACACCACCACCTCCACCTGCTTGGTGTCCACCGCCTTGGAGTGCGCAAGCACGTCAGCCAAGCGTCCGGGCGTGGCCACCACCACGTGCGGCCGGTTCTCCACCCACTGCTTGGCGTCCTTGCGCGCGTTCCCCATCTGGCCCACCACCAACTGGGTGCGGATCTGGCCCGCGCTCGGCTGGAACCGGAGCACCTCCTCAAACACCTGCTGGATCTGGTTCGCCAACTCCCGCAGCGGCAGCAACACCACCGCCACCAACAGCGGCGCACTCTCGGGCGCCACGCCCTGCACCCCCACTGCCCGCGACACGCGCTCCAACACCGGGAGCACGAACGCGAGCGTCTTGCCCGACCCCGTCACCAGGTCCACCACCACGTCCTTGTTGCCGCAGAGAAGCGGCACCGTTGCCGCCTGCACCGGCGCCATTTCCGCAAACCCCATCGACGCCACCGCGTCCAAGAGCCACGGGCGGAGCTCGCCCTGGAGCCGGTCCCACGCGAGCGAGCTGGAGGGCAGCATGACGGCGATGAGCAGCGGTTTTTTTTTCACCGAGATGCGCGCGTGGCGGGACTTGAAGCTGAAGGTGCGGCCCCGGGTGGCGGTGGTCGGAGACGCGGGCGAGTACGAGGACTGGAGCAGACAGCAGCTTGTGGAGCGGTTGGCGGAGTACGACCGCGCAGAGGCGGCCAGGAGGGAGGCCGAGGCCGCGGAGACCGCCAAGCACGCGGCCAAGGCAGCCAAGCACGCGGCCCGCCCGTTTGACTTCTCCAGGTACCCCACGCGGTTCATTGCGTTGCGGTTTGCGTATCTCGGCTGGCCCTACAACGGGCTTGCGCTCCAGACACACGACACCGCGCTCCCGACGGTGGAGCACACGCTCATCCAGGCGTTGCTCAAGGTGCGGCTTGTGCCGCTGGCGAGCCCGGAGGACTTTCTGTTCAGCCGGTGCGGGCGCACCGACAAGGGCGTGAGCGCCATGAACCAGGTGGTGTCGCTCCGGGTGCGCTCGGCGGTGCCGGCGGAGCGGCAGGGCGACCCCGAGGCGGACGCAGGCGAGGTGGACTACGTCAAGGTGTTGAACAACGTGCTTCCGCCGTCGGTGCGGGTGCACGGCGTGTGCCTCACGCCGCCGGAGGGGTTTGACGCGCGCTTTCTGTGCCGCTACCGCCACTACCGCTACATGTTCAACGGCACGCAGCTCGACGTGGCGGCCATGCAGACGGCGGCGGCGCTCTACGAGGGCGAACACGACTTCCGCAACTTCTGCAAGGTGGACGGCTCGAAGCAGATCACGAACCACAGGCGGCGGATTCTCCACGCGACGATCGAGGACATGGGCGGCGGGTGGTACTTTCTCGATCTCCGCGGGACGGCGTTCCTCTGGCACCAGGTGCGCTGCATGATGGCGGTGCTCTTTCTCGTGGGGCAGCGGGCGGAGCGGCCCGAGGTGGTGCTGTGGTTGTTGAACACGGAGGCGAACCCGGGACGGCCGGTGTACGACATGGCCAGCGACCTTCCGTTGGTGTTGTACGACTGCGTGTTTGACGACATGGCGTGGACGAGCAGCGGCGGGAACGTGCAGGCGCCGGTCATGGCCGCGGCCGCGACCGAGCACACGGTGAAGGCACACATGGCGCAGATGATGCAGCGGGTGGTGGCGCCGGCGCCGGAGCAGCTCGGAGGCACGCGGTTCCGCCACGATGTGGGGAACGGGAGCGGCAAGGCGGTGGCGCGGTACGTGCCGCTTGCCGAGCGGGAGCGCGGGGCGACGCCGGAGACGATCAACGCGCGGTGGCGGGAGCGCCGCGGCAAGGCCCGGCGGCTGGCCGAGGAGGCGTGACGGGCAGCGCGCGCCGCCCCGTAGACCCCGCGCCGCCCGCGCCGCCGGCCCCGCGCCATCCACACCTTCATGCTATTTGGTCTAATGCACGGGACGCTTGTCCGCCGTCCTATATACAGCCCCCGGTGCGGGGTCTTGCCCCTCCTTGATCTCGGCAATGAGCGCCGCGATGGACGAGCGCTGTCGCTCCACACGGGCCCGGCGCTTCTGCGTGCGGTGGAGGGCAGAGCACTTGACGCCGCGCTCGAACAAGTCCATCTGGCGGCGCGCCCATTGCACGGCGCGCTGCGTGTCGGTGTCCATGGCGCCCATCTCCTGCGGCGCAATGGCACGCACCAGCACCCGCGGGCGGTGCGCGGCGTCGCGGAACCCCGCCACGTGTGCATAGTGGCGGCGGGGGTCCTCGGGCGCGAGCGCCATGACGTCGTCCTCGAACGACCGGCCCGAGCGCGTGGTCCACTCGAGACCGCGCTTCATGTCGGCGTACAACTGGCGCTCCTCGCGCGAGAGCAGCACCCGCGTGCGCATGTCGGGCAACTCGTACCCCGCCACCGGGTCCTCGAACCGGTCGCGCATGACGAAGCGGTTCAACACGGCGTCGGTTTCGTTCGACACGTAGCGCACGCGCCCGCACACGCGGCTCATGGAGTAGAGCACCACCCGGAGCACGGTGCGCCAGTTGTCGGTGATGCCGGCGTTGTACAAGCCCTCGAGCATCCACCGGAACAGGCGGTGGTCCACGCGTATGCGGTTCTGCAGCTGCATCCGGAACGTCTGCTGCACGCCAATGCACAAGTCCACCCGGCCCGCCCTTGCAAACGCCTCGAGAAACACGAGGAGCGTCGAGTACTGCGCGGGGAGCCGGCCCTGTTCGCCGTCCCGCTCGAATGTGAAGTGGTCCGTGAACACGGCGTACGCGAGCTTGTAGTAGCCGCGCGCAAGCAACCCCGCAATGATGTCGTCGACCATCGCGCCGCTGTAGTGCACCATCTCGGTGCGCAACAACGCCGTCAACTCGCGCACCGCCGTGCCCACCGCCGCGTGGTCTGCGCCGGCAAGCCGCTGCCGCACCACGTCGCCAAACACCAGCGCGTACATGTCCATGTTGGGGTACACCGCCAGCACCATCAGGCCCACCAACTGCTCGCGGGCCGGCATGTGGTCCACCATGAGATACACGGCGCGGAACGTGTCCGAGTTGGCGCGGCAGCCGGCACGGAGCATCTCGTGCAACACGTTGCCGGCGTGCTTCAAGTTGCTGGGCACGCCCGAGCCGCACCGCAAGCGCGCCGCCAGCCGGAGCAACGTGTTGAAGGTGCTGGTGTTGGGCGCCACGCCGTCGACCGCCATCTCCACGTAGAGCTTCTTGGCCACGTCCCAGTTGCCGCCGCGCACGCCAAAGAAGTAGATGAGGTTGTTGTACGTGTCCACCGTGCGGAACGGCGCAAGCAGCGCGTGGTCGCGGCTGTGCAACTGGAGCAACATGCGCGGCACCACGCCCGTGCGGAACTGCTGCAGGCGGTGGCTGTCGTAGAAGCGGCTCCGCGCCAAGAGCAGAATGTACCGGTCAAACAGTTCGTAGGTGAACGTGTCGGGCGGCGGCGGCGGGCCCGCGGCGTACACCGCCATGGCCAGGTGTTCCTGGTTGAGCACCTCTGTGCGCAGCTGGAGGTACTGGTCGCGCTCGCGCCGCTGCTGCATCTCGGCTCGCGTGAGGTACTTGGTTTCGTCCGAGGGCGCAAGCCGGCCCAAGAGCCCCAACACCTCCTGGAACTGGGCCCGGTGGAAGCGGTGGAAGCGCTCGGCACCAGAGCCGGCGCCGGGCGCCAGGAAGAAGGCACGGTGCCGCCGTGCCTCCTCCTCCACTCGTTCGTGATGTCGCTGCGTCTGTTCCTCCGTGTGGGGTCCGAACGGCTCGGCAATGGGCACCATCCGCGTGGCGACGCTGCCCATCGACAGCTGCGTCATCTGCAGCGCGTAGCCGGAGCCCGCAAGGAGGAGATAGGGGTCGGCGCGGGTGCCGGCGGGCGTGCCCGCGCCGGGGGCGGGGGGCTGCAGCGGCCTGTGCGCGCGCGCCGTGCCGAACTGCTGGTAGAGCTCGTGCTGGCGGGCGGGGTCCATCCACTGGGTGCGCCGGCGCGCGCTCGCCTCAATCACGGCGCGCGCGGGCACGGCAAGGGAGGCGGTGCGGGGATCTCGCCTCGGCAGAACGCCGGCCATCTTGGCCACGACGCTGGCGCGGCGGGGCGGCGGGCCGCTCCACCGTAGCGCCTGCGTGAGGAGCAGCTGGAGCGCGCTCGGGGGGGTTGTCGCCATCGCTCTCGCGCCTCCAATCGCTCGTTTGGTCCGCAGCGGGAGGGGCAGAAGCAGGGGCGCGGCGCGGTGCTCTCGGGAGCGTGGACGTCCAACCTGCGCGCAAATGGATTTGGCGAAAAAGTCGGACGACAGTCACGTGCCGCGCGCGGGTGCACGGGCGCGCTGCCGGCGCGAAAAAAATTGGAGCGTTGTGGTGGCGCCAACGTCATGTCGAGAGAAGGGTTCCAGGTTCCTACGGGGGATAGTTTGGCGGCGGCGGCGGCCGGGTCGGTGGCGAGCCAGACGCACCAGAGCGCGCGCGCGTACGGCGTCAAGTACATCTGCGGCAGCTGCGCGGCGGTGATGCTGTTGAGCAAGTCGGACCCGGTGCGGTGCAAGGACTGCGGGTTCCGGGTGTTGAACAAGGCCCGGACCAAGCGCATGGTGCAGTTTGAGGCCCGTTGATTGCTGAATGTATGATAGAACGTTGGTGGCTGTAGGGTGCTGGTGGCTGTAGGGTGCTGCGTGCGCCGCGGGGGCGCTGCGCCAGGGCCTAGTGCTGGCGCGGGTACACCGGCTGCTTCTCGTACGCGTTGGGGCTGGGCGCGCGGCGGTGGCTGCACCCGTGGCTGTGCTGGTGGCCGTGGTCGCGGCCGCGGGCCTCGTCGTCGTCCGAGCCCAGCTCTTCGTCCGAGCCCAGCGGGCCCTCGTCCGAGCTCTCGTCGCACGCCTCCACCGTGGGGTCGTTCGGATGGAAGATGCAGCAGATCTTGGACGACTTGCGGTTCAAGTTCTCGTTGTCGACAACGTCCTCCGTCCAGCGCACGCGGTGGCGGCGCCGCGGCGGCGTGCTCGCCTGCGGGGGCTGCGCGTCGCCCGCCTCGGCCGGCCGGAGATGGAGCGTGAGCGGGGCCTCCACCTCTGCCTGCGTGCCGCGCGCCGCGCCCGCCGGCGCCGTGTCTGTCTGAGCCTGCCGCGACATGGTGCTGTGGTGTGCGGATCGGATGATGCGGAGACGGCGGGCCCTGCACGACCCGAGGCGGGCCCCGCACGACCGGCACGTGAGCGGAACGACGCGCACATGGGCTGGGCAGACCCAAAAACCGGCGCCTGCGACCCCGCGTGCTCCTTCCAGTCGCACCACAGCTTGTCGGCACGGACCCGTCGCACCCCGCTGGGAACACCGTCTGCACACTCTCTAACATGTACCGACCCACACGCGTCTCGTTCTGGGGCGGGCGGCCGCGGCTGCCGGCGCACCCGGGGAGCGGGTACGGGCTGGCGTCGCACACCAACATCCAGAAGCCGCTCACGCGTGCGTTGTCGATCGGGAGCGAGCAGGGCCGCGGGCCGCAGAGCAAGTGGCCGCTGTACTACTACAAGTTCCCGCGCATTCCGCGGCCGAAGCGCAACGTGTTGTACTACTCGACGTGGTCCGGGAAGGCGTCGACGCAGTTCAAGCGGTTTCTGACCAAGATTGTGGCGCTCTCGCGGCACAAGCGGCGGAGAACGTTCCGGCTCTCGAACCCCGCCAAGAACTGGCGGCTGTGGACGAACCGGCGGCTCTTTTCGCTGCGGGCGAGCGGGGCCGGGGAGGAAGGCGGCGCGCGGCGGCTGCGGCGGGCGTTCATCAAGTGGTGGACGCTTCTGCTGCTCTCGGTGATTCTCGGGGGCGCGGGGGCGATGGCGGTGCGGGGGCGCGGTGCGGCGGCAGGGGAAGGGAGCAGCGAGCCGTCGGAGGCAATCGGTCCGCAGCTGTGGAGGATGTACGCCTATCTGACGCTCCCGCTCAAGGCGATCTCGCGGTTGTGGGGCCGGTTCAACCAGATCACGGTGCCGGTGTGGCTCCGGTCGCCGCTGTACCGGTTGTACCTGTATGTGTTTGGGGTGAACTTGGAGGAGATGGCGGACCCGGAGTTGCGGAACTACGCGAACTTGGGGGAGTTCTTTTACCGGACGTTGAAGGAGGGGGCGCGGCCGATTGACGAGGCGGACGTGGTGTCGCCGGCGGACGGGAAGGTGCTCAAGTTCGGGACGATCAGCAACGGCAAGATCGAGCAGGTGAAGGGCATGACGTACCTGGTGGATGCGTTGTTGGGGACAAACGAGCTGGCGCAGAGCAAGTTGGGGGCGCCGCAGCACCTGGTGGAGTACAACCCGGACGCGGAGGTGATGGAGCGGCACCGGGACTTTGCGGAGCTCAACGGGATGGCGTACACATTGGACGACTTGCTCGGGGACGGGAACAAGAACGTGGCGGAGGGAGTGCACCACCACCGGTTCCAGTACAAGGACAAGGGCGACAAGACGGCGGTGGGCGGGGGAGCAGGGAGCCGGCAGGAGCAGCGGAAGCACGAGGTGCAGCTTGCGATGGACTTGCAGGGGCCGGCGGGAGGGCTGGTGCTGAGCCCGAGTGCGGCACTGGTGGCACGGGGGTCGACGGGCGGGGCGCGGACGCCGCAGGAGACGGCGGTGCCGGAGGAGGGGGGGCCGGACGAAAAGAGCCTCTACTTTGCCGTCATCTACCTTGCGCCGGGCGACTACCACCGGTTCCACTCGCCGGTGAACTGGGTGACGACGTTGCGGCGGCACTTTGTGGGGGAGTTGTTCAGCGTGGCGCCGTACTTCCAGAAGACGTTGAACGGGTTGTTTGTGCTCAACGAGCGGGTGGCGCTCTTGGGGTACTGGCGGCACGGTTTCTTCAGCATGACGCCGGTGGGAGCGACGAACGTGGGGAGCATTGTGGTGAACTTCGACAAGGACCTCAGCACGAACGACGTGTACGAGCACGAGGTGTATCTGCGGCTGTCGCAGTCGTTGTCGGGGGACACGGTGGGGCTGTCGGACGACGAGCTGGTGGTGCTGGAGGACACGGCGGCGCTGGCGGACGAGGGCACGGCGTTGTTGGGGGCGGCGCGGCGGAAGCGGTTGGCCAAGAACACGGTGTATGAGGCGACGTACACGAAGGCGTCGAAGGTGTTGGGCGGGGTGCCGTTGGTGAAGGGCCAGGAGGTGGGCGGGTTCAAGCTCGGGCTGACGGTGGTGCTTGTGTTCGAGGCGCCCAAGAGCTTCCAGTTCGACTTGCTGTTGGGGCAGAAGATCAAGATGGGGGAGCGCATGGGGCGGGTGTGAGGACGCGGTGCTGCCCGCGGGCGCTCCCGCCGCTATGCCGCCGCTGCTCCCGCGGGCGCTCCCGCCGCTATGCCGCCCCGCCGCACATGCCGCCCTCGCCGCACGCAGCCACACGTCACTGCGCATAGGCGAGCGGCGTGCGCACACCGCGTTTCTCGCGCGGGGGCGGGGAATGTCGTGGTCAGCGCTGCCACGCAGAGCCCGCCGGCGCGGACGGCGCCGCCTGCCGCCCCCGGGGCAATCGGCGGCGGAGGCACGGGCGCCGCGCGCGCGGACCCGCACGTAGAGCCGGCGACGGCGGCGGCGCGCCCCGCCCTCCCCGCAGCTGCAGGGCTGGGCCCCAGCCACGCCCATACCCCTTAAAGGTTTTTTCCGGTTTGCGCAAGAGCTCGCCATCCATCCGACTTCTTCCCGAGCGCTGTCCACACAGACCCGCTCCCTGAACACTGGCTATTCCCACGCTCTTCAACATGTCCAGCTTTACGTTTTCGTGGCCCGCGGGGCCCTCCGAGGTGGTGGTGACCGGCACGTTTGACCAGTGGTCGCAGTCGCTTCCGTTGGTGAAGCAGGCGGACGGGTCGTTCGAGTTGGAGGTGCCGTTTGCGGCGGACTCGGAGGACCGCCTCTTGTACAAGTACGTGGTTGACGGCGAGTGGCAGGTGTCGAAGCTGCTGCCGATTGAGAACGACGAGTCCGGCAACGAGAACAACGTGGTGTACGTGTCCAAGTTGGCGGCGGCGGCGGCGCCCGCGGCGGCGGCGATTCCCGAGGCGGGCGGCTTGGCGGTGCCGGTGGCGGCGGAGGAGGCGGCGGCGCCGACGAAGAAGGTGAAGAAGAACAAGAAGAAGGTGAAGAAGAACAAGAAGAAGAAGGCGCAGGGCGCGGCGGGGTCTGGGAGCGACGAGACGTCGCCGTCGCCTGAGCCGGAGAGCGTCGAGGCCCCGGTGGCCGAGGCTGCGGCGGCGGAGGCGCCGGTGGCGGAGGTGGTGGTGCCGAAGGAGCCGGAGGCGGTGAAGGAGTTCTCGGAGGTGTCGAACGTGGACGCGAAGGAGTTGAACGCGGAGCCGGAGGCGCTTCCGGAGCCGGCGGTGGAGCTGCCGAAGGCGGAGAAGCCGGAGCTCAGCACCACGGTGTTGCCGTCGGCGGAGGGCCAGCAGCTGCAGACGTTGGGGGAGCCGGGCGTGGTGGTGCCCGCGGACCCGCACGCGATCAAGGAGTTCTCGGAGGTGTCGGACGTGGACGCGAAGCAGTTGAACGCCGAGATTGAGGCGGAGGAGGCGGCGGAGGCGGCCAAGGCGGCGGAGAAGCCCGAGGAAAAGGCGGCGGAGCCGGCGGCGCCGACGGCGGTGGTGCCGGAGGAGGAGCCCGAGGTGGTGGTGGTGTCCAAGCCTGCGGAGACGGCGGAGGCGCCCGCGGCAGAGACGGCGGAGGCGCCTGCGGCGGAGGAGCCGGCGAAGGAGAGCGTGGTGGACAAGGCCAAGGAGCGGGCGGCGGAGGGCTACGCGAAGGGCGCGGCGGTGGGCAACGCCATCGAGTCGCAGGTGAAGGAGAAGGTGGGCGCGAAGAAGGAGGGCCCGGCCGGGCCGGCGGAGACGGCGGCGAAGCAGCAGTTGCAGCAGGTGGCGACGGACGCGAAGAAGAAGCGGTCGTCGTTCTTTGCCAAGGTGAAGAAGATCTTCAAGTAAGGGCCGTGCGTGCGCGGCGTCTTGGCCGGGCGGGAGCCCGAGATGCTCCGCCCGGCCTGTTTGTGTTGGCTAATACGGCCGCGGTGGTTGCGGCCGCTGCGCAGTGTCGGGCCGCTGGTTGCGGCGTGTCCGGCGGCGTGCGGGCGCCCTTGTATTGATAATAGCATGTTGCTGCGACGGGAGGGGCGGCGGGCGCGCCCAGGACACGCCGCGACGCGGGGGAATGCGCCCAGGACGCCCCGCCACGCGGTGGAATGCGCCCAGGACACGCCGCCGAGACGGGCCGGCGCGGTTGCCCCGGCGCCCCCGCACGGTTGCCTGCAGCGCCACGTGCGCCGGCAGCGCCAAAAATATGCGGCGGCGCAGTGCGGCGCACGGAAGGGCTCTAAGAATAGCGCTCACCGCCTGCATGTCGCGGCACCATGCGCGGCGGCAAGCCCGCTGTCGTTGTGCAGCGCGCACGGAACCGCTCCAGCCTGCACCGCGCCTGCGCAGCCGCCGCTGCGCCCATGAAATCCCACACACTGACGACAGGCTTTGTCACCCCGGCACTGGGATACGAGGCTGCAGGTGGGCAGCCGGCTTTGTGTGTTTTCCGCCCCTTGCTCATCCCTCGCTCCCAGGCCAGGTGCCGATGCTGACGCTGGACAACAGCTGCTGAACCCCGTACTCTCTGTTCTCCCCACTGGCTTGCTCTCGCTCGGTCCGTGGCTCTTGCACATCTCCCGGCCCTCTCCCATGACCTTTTTGCCGGCGCCCGCACCCGGGAGCGCCGACCCGTTCCCCCCGCAGGGGACCCTCTTTCCCGACTACCTCGAGGCCAGCGCCGGCTTCCAGCGCGCGTGGCCGGCCGTGCTCGCAGAGGCGGCGCAGGAGATTGCCCAGAAGTGGGGCGCTCCTGCGGCCGCGCCCGGCGCAGACGGCGAGTTCTTGAGCCTGCTGCAGCGCGCGTTGGTGGTGGGCGCGTTGGGCATGCTGGAGGTGTTTGACCCGCGCACGGCGCCGTACGACATTGTGTTGACGGTGCACTCGTTTGCCACGACGCCGCAGGGCCGCTTCAAGGCCAAGGCGTCCAAGGTGGTGTTCCGCACGTGGCTCAACCCCACGCCTGCGGCGGTGGAGGACGACACCGCGACCGAGACGGGCAGCGTGTTTGACGCGGCACCCGGGCTGCGCCGGCTGCTGGTGGCGCGGTGGCTGCGGCTGCCGGTGGCGCGGCTGTCGCTGGTGAGCGTTGCGAGCCTGCGGTCGCTGCGGATGTATGGGCTGGTGGCGCTGCTGTCGCCGGGCGGCACGCACACGCCGCGCTCGCTGCGGCCGGCGTCGGTGGCCCTCGGGCACCACTCGCACCACCAGCTGCTCTTTTCGCTTGCGGCGTTGTCGTCGGCGGGCACGTCGTACGGCGAGGCGGCCGAGGCGCCGCAGGAACACGCGCCGGGCGCGATCGAGGTGCACTGGTGGTTTGACCAGCAGGAGATGTTGGTGTTGACGCCCGAGGTGGGGCCGATGTGGCTCGGGTTCGCCGACTGGCTGCACGGCGACACGCACCGCGAGTACACGGTGCACAAGATCCACAGCCTCCAGCAGCGCCACCGGCAGTGCCGCGACTTCCACCTCACGCGGTTGGACGTGCGGGACTTTCTCCAGCACCCGGAGGTGCCGCCGGGGATGGTGGTGGACCTCAGCGAGCCGCAGTTGCTGGGGTTGAACGTGCTCCTCCGGATCGCCAGTCTGGGGGACCTCTTGGTGCGGATGGCGCCCGTGGTGCCGGTGGGGGGCTTCCACGGTGCGGCGGCGCCGGCGCCGCTGGCGGGCAAAAAGACGCAGGGGTTCTACGGGCGGATGGACTCGTTTGACTGCGGCCACGAGCCGTACGACCCCCGCACAGCCGCGTTTGGCGCGGCGATGCAGAACGTGGTGATGGGGTACCCTGCGTTGTACCGGTTGGTGCAGCAGGCGGCGCAGCAGAGCGCGTGGGGCGGGCGGCGGCGGGCGGCGGGCGTACCCGGGACGCCGCGGGTGCCGCCGATGGGGGCGGTGGACGAGCGGTTGGCGGCGTGGCGTGGGCGGCTGCCGGAGCGCAAGACGCACTCGCCGGAGCGCGGGGCACGCCTGCAGGCGGCCGACGGCGGGGCGGAGTGGGACTTTGGGCTGCTGCCGGACCGCGACGCGGCGGCGGGCGAGCGGGGGTCGGTTGTGAGCCGCGGGGTGCACAGCACGGCCGACGAGTTGTCGGACCCCGAGTTTGGGGCGCCGGACTTTGGGGTGCTGGACTTTGGAGCGGCGACGGCGGCGGCGTTGCAGGCGGTGGCGAGCCCCGGGGCGTCGCCGCAGAGGAGGGAGGTGCTGCCGGAGCTCCCGATGCCGCTGCCGGAGCTCCAGATGCCGCTGCCGCAGGCGCCGCTGCCGGCGTCGGTGGGGTTGCTGCCGTCGGTGCTGAGCGAGGAGCTCTCGCGGCAGCCGAGCCCCGGGTTCCTGTTCACGGAGCTGCTCCGGCCCGACGCGGCGGAGGCGCGGCTGTTTGTGGAGCCGCGCGCGCCGGCGGCGTTGGAGGTGCCGCGAGGCCCGCTGCCGGCGCACGTGCGGCAGGAGCAGGCGCGGCGCAGCGACAAGGCGGCGCCGCAGCGGGAGTCGCTGAGCCGGCGGTTCCGGTACAGCTTCGGGTTGGCGGGGTTGAGAAAGGCGGAGTACCGCGGACTGCGGAGCGGGCTGCGCACCCCGAGCGTGTGCTTCTAGACGGGGGCCGTGTCCGCGGCGGCGCGGACGGATACATTGCGAATTCTAATACCAGACTGGAGCGCTACTCGGGACGGGGGAGGAGGCCGCGGAGCTGCTGGAGGTGCTCGTCCAGGACGGGCTCGTAGTCGTCGGCGGCGCGGAAGAGGTGGGCGTGGTGGGAGTCCAAGTAGGCGAGGAGAAGCTCGAGGTGGTCCATCAAGACGCGGACGGAGTCGGGGTCGAGCAAGGAGGTGGTGACGAGGGCGGGGAGAAGGACGAGGAGACGTAAGAGGTGTGTGGCGCCGTAGGCGGCGGAGGGGGCGAGCGCGGGATCGAGGCGGAGGTGCTGCGGGTGCTCGTGGGGGTAGAGCACCAAGGGCTGCACCAGGCGGTTGAAGTAGGTGCGGATGCCCTCGACGACGTCGGGGGAGGCGCGGGGGGTGGTGGCGGCAAAGCGGTCCAAGATGCGGTCGGCGGAGACGTAGGCGGGGAGGGCCGTGAGGAGGCCGTGGTGCACGATGCGGCGGTAGTCGGCAAGGAGCTGCTGCTGGAGGCGGGGCGGGACGGTGAGGACGGTCTGGAGGTCGCTGCGGGCCTGCTCCAAGGCGGCAAGCACCAGGGGTGCGCCCTTGGCGGCGCGGGCCGCGCGCTGCTCGTCCATGGCGTGCCGGTCCAACGCGGACTTGGCGCGGGACATGTGTTCGGACTCGGGCACGACGCGCTCGGCGGGGACCCACTCGGGGGTGCTGGAGTACTGGAGGTAGCGCACGTAGTAGCAGTCGATGCCGACAAACTCGACGGGGAGGCCGGCGGCCTCGGGGGCGGAGCAGGGCACGGCGCCCTTCTTGGTGTCGACGCGGTACGGGTCGTGTCTGCGGTGCACCATGAGGATGCGGGCGAGGAAGAGGGACGGGCCGTGGGCGACCATGCACCTGCCGTTGATGCGTAGCGTCTGGTTAGCCATGGGGGCCGGGGCGGGGGGAGAGGACGCGCGGTGGCAGGAAGAGGGTGTTGGGTTGACGCGTCGAAACGAGGCTGCGTGCAGGACTGGCGCGAGTGCTGGGGAGGTGGAGGAAGGCGGCGGGGCGGGCAAGAGGCGTGCGGTGGAGAGAGACAGACAGGGGGGCGGCGCGCGGAGAGTCCGGGGAGGCGGGAGTGGGATGGAGCAAGAAGGCGGCGGACAGAGGGGGACGGCAAGAGCGTCACGAACAGGCTTTCGTGGTCTAGTGGTATGATACTTCCTTAGGGTGGAAGTGGTCCCGGGTTCGATTCCCGGCGAAAGCCGTTTGTTTTTTTTTGCACCCGGGCGGCGTGGCCGCAGAGTGGTGGAGAGCGGCGGTCTGTCGGGGTGGGGCTGTTGAGAGCAAAAAGAAGGCTTTCGCCGGGAATCGAACCCGGGACCACTTCCACCCTAAGGAAGTATCATACCACTAGACCACGAAAGCCCTTGCTGTTGTATTTTGCACAGCCTGCTTGTTGCTAGGGGGTAGTTGTGGTGCGTGGCGCGCGCCCTTGTGTGCGCGGTCGCGCTTGAAACGGCTTGGTCACCGTCGCCTTGCTGCTCTGTGCTGCCGGTTTCTTGGGGTGCGTCCACGCCGCGCGCGGTGGCTCGCCGCAGGCCGTTTCCACAAGACGGTCCGAACACGCGTGCTCGCCACAGACAGCTGCAAGCCCCAAGACCGGCCGTGCACCCGGAGGAGGGCCGTCGTCCGGACCGCTCGGGGCGATGCTACGAGCGGCGCAACACCCGCGGCAAAAGCAAAAAAGAAATGCGATTTCTGTGGATCGAACACAGGACCTCTAGATCTTCAGTCTAGCGCTCTCCCAACTGAGCTAAAGCCGCTTTTTGTGACTGCTCGGGCGATTCGTGAGATCCCATGCAGGAGAATGAAGACGTGGGACGGACCCGCACACAGACGCCAGACCCTGCACACGCGAGGCAGGGAACGCAGAGACACCCGGAAGATGGGAGCCGCGGCGGAACAAAGCCGCAGAGGCCCAGCAGCCGGCACGGCACCCGAGGTCACGGCGATCGGCACCCCGGAGTTCGGAGCAGCGGCACTCACGGTTATGGCACACGGAGCCGTGGCATGAGGTCACGGCGACTGACCGGGGTTCCAGGCCACAACTCCGGCGGCGATAAGGATTGGCCGGTCCGAGAAGAAGGTGGGCTATGCAAAGAGAGAGCTAGATCCACCGAGAAGGGCCAACAGATTTTGTTCCTGTTTCCAGCACGCCCCAAGGGACCCGGCAGCTGGCAGCATCGGCGAGACCCACGCTAGGCGC
>JAJMSD010000157.1:0-18224 GCA_030558265.1 [Candida] pseudocylindracea
GGTGTGGGCGGAGAAGTTGCTGTCGCGGTTGGTGCGGTCGCCGCGGTCGCCGCGGCCGTGCAACAAGGTGTTGAGGGAGTGGTAGGAGGCGACGCGCAGGCCGGACAACAGCGGGTACCGGTTCAGGTCGGGGCGGAGCGGGCCGGGCAGCGGGGTCAAGCCAGCAAGGGCGCGGCCGTTCTGGGGCGCCAAGCCGCTGCGGTCGACGTCCAGGCCCAGCAGCAGGAGGAGGCGCGCGTGCGGGTCGTGCTGGGAAAAGTCGCGCTCGTACGCGTGCTGGTTGCCGAAGGGGTTGCCGGGGTGGGCCGAGTCGGCCGGCGACTCGGGGGACAGCTCCAGGACATATGCGCTGGAGTCGGAGTTGTGCACGGAGGGCGCGGACTGGCGCTGGCCCCGGAAGGGGTCGCGGGGCGACTCGTGGCCCGTGAGGTTGCGGTGCATGGGAGGATGTGGGAGGGGTGCGGGGCGCAGCGGGGCTTGAACGAGCGGCTGGGAACGGGGCGCGTGCTGGGGCGGGCGGAGCGGCAATTTATAGCGAGTGCGTTCGGAAAACGGCGCGCGCGCGCGGTCTACTGGCTGCACCGGGCACGCGGGTGCGCGCCTGGCGGTGTCTTGGCGGCTCGGGCACGGCGGCGGCGCAGAGCGGCGCGGCGCCGACAAGGTTGGGAGCACAGAACACGCGGCGGCCCGCAGGAGAACGCAGCAAGGAGGCGGAGCGGCGGTCGTGTACGTGTCCATTTTCCGTCACGTGCGGCACGTGCGGCACGTGGCGCACTGCCGCCGGTTCCGGCGCCTGGCCGGCGCTCGCCGGTACCGGCGCGCGTTTTTCAGCCACCCCGCAGTCGTATAAAGCGCCGGCGCGCCGCTGCGTCTGCACGCTCTCCACCATGGCTGCTCCCCAGACCCTCTACGACAAGGTCTTTGCCGACCACGTGGTGCACAAGTCGCCCGACTCGTATCTCCTCTACATCGACCGCCACTTGGTGCACGAGGTGACGTCGCCCCAGGCGTTCGAGGGCCTCAAGGACGCGGGTCGCTCCGTGCGCCGCACCGACTGCACGCTCGCAACGGTGGACCACAACATCCCGACGTGGCTGCGCGCCGACTTCAAGGACCTCGACCTGTTCATCGAGCAGCCCGACTCGCGCACGCAGGTCAAGACGCTCGAGCAGAACGTCAAGGACTTTGGCGTCACCTACTTTGGCATGACCGACAGCCGCCAGGGCATTGTGCACGTGGTGGGCCCCGAGCAGGGCTTCACGCTCCCCGGCACCACCGTCGTGTGCGGCGACTCGCACACGTCGACGCACGGCGCCTTTGGCGCTCTTGCGTTCGGCATTGGCACCTCGGAGGTCGAGCACGTGCTTGCGACGCAGACGATCATCCAGGCCAAGTCGAGAAACATGCTCATCCGCGTGGACGGCGACCTCAGCCCCGGCATCACCTCCAAGGACCTCATTCTCCATGTCATTGGTGTCATCGGCACCGCCGGCGGCACGGGCTGCGTGATTGAGTTTGCCGGCAAGGCGATCGAGGGGCTCACGATGGAGGGCCGCATGTCCATCTGCAACATGGCCATCGAGGCGGGCGCGCGCGCCGGCATGATCCTGCCCGACGAGGTGACGTTCGAGTACATCAAGGGCCGTCCGTTGGCGCCCACGGGCGCCGAGTGGGACAAGGCCGTGGCGTACTGGAAGACGTTGAAGAGCGACGAGGGCGCCGTGTTCGACGAGGTGGTGGTGATCGACGGCAAGGACATTGCCCCGACAATCACGTGGGGCACGAGTCCCCAGGACGCGCTTGCCATCACGGCGGTGGTGCCCGACCCGGAGTCGGCCACGGACCCGATCAAGAAGCTGGGGATGGAGCGCGCGTTGAGCTACATGGGGTTGACGGCGGGCACGCCGCTCGTGGAGCTTCCGATCGACAAGGTGTTCATTGGGCTGTGCACGAACTCGCGTCTCGAGGACCTCCGGGCGGCGGCGCGCGTGGTGAAGGGCAAGAAGAAGCACGCGCACGTGAAGGAGGCGCTCGTGGTGCCGGGCTCCGGGCTCATCAAGCTCCAGGCGGAAAAGGAGGGCTTGGACAAGGTGTTTGAGGCGGCTGGGTTTGAGTGGCGCGAGGCGGGCTGCTCCATGTGCCTCGGGATGAACCCGGACATTCTCCTGCCGGAGGAGCGGTGCGCGCTGACGTCGAACCGCAACTTTGAGGGCCGCCAGGGCGCAAAGGGCAGAACGCACTTGGCGTCGCCGGCGATGGCGGCCGCCGCGGGCATCCTGGGCCACTTTGTGGACATCCGGGAGTGGGAGTTTGACACCACGGACGAGCCGGTGGTGAGCGTGAGCGACGATGAGGAGGTGGAGCGCCAGGTGTTGGAGGAGCAGAAGCAGCCGGTGGAGGAGGAGCACGAGAACGCGGTGAGCGTGCAGGTGGAGGTGACGGCGGAGGAGGCGACCTCGGACGCGCCCAAGAAGCTGGCGGCCGCGCCGGCGGCGGCGGCGACGGGCATTCCCAAGTTCCACGTGGTGACGGGCATTGCGGCGCCGCTCGACAAGGCGAACGTGGACACGGACGCGATCATCCCGAAGCAGTTCCTCAAGACGATCAAGCGGACGGGGCTCAAGACGGGCTTGTTCTACGAGTGGCGCTTCCGGCAGGAGGACGGCAAGGACGTGGAGACGGACTTTGTGCTCAACGTGGCGCCGTACAGATCGGCGGAGATTCTCGTGGTGACGGGCGACAACTTCGGGTGTGGGCTGTCGCGCGAGCACGCGCCGTGGGCGTTGAAGGACTTTGGCATCCGCACGATCGTGGCGCCGTCGTTTGGCGACATTTTCTACAACAATCTGTTCAAGAACGGGTTGTTGCCGATCCGGGTGGATGCGGAGGTGATCCGCACGAAGCTCCAGCCGTTGGCGGCGGCGGGCCACGCGCTCACGGTGGATCTTCCGAACCAGCAGATCCGCGGGCCGAGCGGCGAGGTGTTGGTGGAGCGCTTTGACGTGGAGGAGTTCCGCAAGCACTGTCTCGTGAACGGGTTGGACGACATTGGCATCACGTTGCAGAAGGAGGAGTACATCAGCGCGTACGAGGCCACGCGGCGCGAGCGCTTCAGCTTCCTTGAGGGCGGCTCGAAGTTGGTGAAGCCGGTGCGCGGGGTGAAGCGCAGCCGCATGGGCAACAAGGCGGTGGAGTGGTAGGTATTTATTGAACGGAGGACTCGGAGACACGGGCGCGGGTCTGCGGGACGCGGGTCTGCGGGACGCGGGTCCGCGGGTCCGTGCGGCGGCACGGCCATGCCGGCAACGGCTCCCACGTGCAGGCGCTTCCTTTTTCTGTACTGAAAAACGTGCATCCGGGAGCGCCCGCAGCCCATCGGCAATCTCGCTCTTCATGGACACGGGCATCTCCACCGCCACGGAGACGGGCGCGGGCTCGGGCGCTGTGGCACGGGGCACGCCGCGCCCCGCGATGCCGGCGCAGCCGCTGCTTGACTCGGACACGATGCTCATGGAGAAGGTGTCGACCGGGTACTCGCTCCCGCCGCTCCCGGACTCGACGCTCGAGGAGATCATGCTCGACAAGATGGATCTGTTCTTGGGGAGCCTCGAGGAGCGGTTGAACCTGTTTGAGGCGTACCTCCGGAGCGTCGACGGGCCCACGCCGCCGTCGCTCGCCACCATCTACTCGGCGCTCCTTTCGATCCGCGACCAGGTGCTCGAGACGGCGCTGGTGGGGTCGCGGTTCGAGACGCTTGCGGCGATTCTCGAGGAGCACTACGGCGCGCTCCTCCCCGCGAGCCTGTTTCCGGAGCGGCTCCTCATGGGGTTCCACTTCCTCGAGGCCAAGCTCTCGCAGGTGGACCGCCTCCTCGACACGGACACCTTCCCGCTCACGCTCATTGCCAACGAGGTGTACCTGTTGGAGCGGGTGGCGACGCAGTTCCGGCGCTGCTTCAACTTCGACCACTGCATGCACGCCGCCAAGACGCGGCCGCTCCACTACTACGAGTTGCCGCTCCCGTGGCGCGAAAACAGGTACATCATCCACGGGTACCGGTTCGACAGCGGCGTGTGGAGCGCGTGGCGCCTGTTGGTGCACTGGCACAACGAGACGTGCAACATCTGGAGCCATCTCTTGGGCGCGGTCTTGTTGGTGGCGTTGGGGGCGTGGCACTACCCGGCGACGGAGGTGTGCCGCCGGGCGCTGCCGGGCACGCAGTGGATTGTGTACGGCTACTTGGCGGCGGCGGTGGTGTGTCTTGGTCTGTCGGTGTGCTGGCACACGTACTGCCTGCACCTGAACGCGCGGCTCCGGATGAACTGCGCGTGCGTGGACTACACGGGCATCACGGTGCTCATCACGATGCTGATCATCCTGTTGGAGTACGCGGCGCTCTACCACTACCGGCGGTGGCAGGTGTTCATGGTGGGGTTCCTGCTCGTGTGTGGCTTCTCGGGGCTTGCCTTCAACTGGCTGCCGTACTTTGACCGGCCGGACTCGCGGCCGCTCCGCATCGGCTTCTTTGTGCTGCTTGCGGCGTTGGGGGCGTTCAGCGCGGTGGTGTTGGCGTACCACAAGGGCGTGGTGCACACGTTGCGCTACTACGCGCCGGTGTTGAAGTCGCTTGCGCTGTACTCGGTCGGGGTGGTGTTCTACGGGTTGCTCATCCCCGAGCGGTGGCGCTCCGACTACACGGTGTTTGTGGACCCAGAGGAGGTGGAGCGGGAGCAGGAGGACTTGCAGAAGGGCTGGGCGGTGGTGGACGAAAAGGTGCAGGAGCGGGTGCTGGGGGGCAGCACGCCGGTGGTGCTGGCGCCGACGCCGCGGCGCGGGCTGGCGGTGTCGATTCTGCTGGCCCAGGACCACCTCGTGAACCTCTTCAACAAGGAGTTGGTGGCGACGCCGCACGCCGCCAGCTGGTGGCTGCTCTGGTGGGTTGACTACGTGATGCTGAGCCACCTGATCTGGCACATGTTCGTCGTGGCGGGCATTCTCACGCACTACAGCGCCATGTTGGCCATGTTGGGGCGCGTGGACGCCAACGCGCCCGCCAGCTAGGCACGGGGCGCGGGCCCGGGCCGCCTGTAGCCCGAGCTGTCTGTAGACGGGGCCGTCCCGCGGCTCCCCGGCGCGGGCCGCACACGCGCGGCGCACGCGCGGCATGCAACGCTCGACACGAATAGCATCGCTTTCTCATTATGGTGGGGCTTGCACAGGGCCTGGCGGCGGCCGCGGGCGTGGGAGAGGAGGCACGGGCAGCGGCGCCCGCAGAGGACATGCTCCGACGGGCGCTTGCGCCGCGGCACGTGGCGATGATTGCGATTGCGGGCACGATCGGCTCGGGCTTGTTTCTCTCGACGGGCCAGGCGCTTGCGGCAGCGGGCCCGGTGCCGGTGCTCGCGACGTATGCGCTCTGCGGGTTTGTGGTGTACCTCACGCTCCTCGCGCTTGGCGAGATGGCGGCGTACACGCCGGTGGCGGGGCTGTTCTCGACGTTTGCGCTGCGGTACGTGGACCGGCTGTTCGGGTTCGCGCTCACGTGGAACTACTGGTTGAACGACGCGGTGAGCGTGGCGCTGGACTTGACGGCGTTGCAGTTGGTGACGGAGTACTGGACGAGCTCGGGCGGGTGGGTGGTGTCGCTTGTGTTCTGGGTGGTGCTCGTGGCGCTCAACACGGCGAGCGTGCGGGTGTACGGCGAGGTGGAGTACTGGATGGGCGCCGTCAAGGTGGTGGCGATTGTGGTGTTTCTCGTGGTGGGCGTGGCGGTGAACCTCGGGTTCAACACGGACCACGCGGCGATCGGCTTCAGGTACTGGCGCGACCCGGGGTATGCGGCGCACGGGTTGCGAGGGCTCGCGACGGTGTTTGTGCTGGCGCTGTTCCTGATGGGGGGCGTGGAGCTGGTGGCCATCACCAACGGCGAGACGCGGGACCCCGCGGAGACGATTCCGCGGGTGACGCGGATGGTGTTCTGGCGGATCCTCCTCTTCTACCTCCTTCTGTTGCTCGTGATTGGGCTCAACGTCCCGTACACACACCCGGGGTTGCTGCTGCACACGGCCCAGACGCTGCCGTTCACGTTGGTGTTCCAGCTTGCGGGCGGGCGGGCGGCGGCGGGGGCGGTCAACGCGGTGGTGTTCTCGCTGTTGGTGTCGGCGGGCAACCACGCGCTCTACGCAGGCACGCGGCTCCTCCACTCGTTGGGGCTCCAGGGGTTCGCGCCGCGGGCGGTGGCGGCGGTGGACGGGCGGACGGGGGTGCCGGTGGCGGCGCTTGCAGCGACGGCGCTGGTGCTGGTGCTCTGTCTCGCGCTGGCGTTGGCGGGGGCGGGGGCGGTGTGGCGGTTTCTCCAGCACCTCGTGGGGGTGCTGAACCAGTTGGTGTGGCTCTCGGTCGGGCTCACGCTGATCCGGTTCCGCCAAGGGCTTGCGGTGCAGGGCAAGACGCACCGCTTGGCGTTCCGCAACTGGACGCACCCGTGGGGCAGTTATGTGGTGGTGGGCGCGTGCGGGTTCATGGTGGTGGTGCAGGGGTGGAGCGCGTGGACGCGGTGGCACTGGGGCGACCTCGCGTCGTACTACCTCGAGGTGGTGGCGGTGGCGGGGATGTTCTGCGGGTGGAAGTGGTACGCGGGCACGGAGGTGGTTGCGTACGAGACGATGGATCTCGAGACGGACCGGTGGGACGGGTCCGCCGGCACAGACCGGGGCGGCGCCGGTGCGGCCGCCCCGCGCGTCCCCGGTGTTGCCGCCCCGCGCGTCCCCGCACTCTCTCCGTAATCCTGCATGTCCCCACAAAAACTCCGTTGATGCGGGGTAGCGCGGGTATAAAGCGCCGCCGCTGCTGTTCCCGCCGTCCCCATGTCTGACGAAAAGCCCAACGATACGGCGCCGGCGGTGGTCGGGGTGAGTGCGGAGGAGCCGGTGGTGGTGCCGGAGAAGGGCACCGGTGCCGGGGCGCCCGTGCCGTCGCTCCTGGCCACCACGTACACCGCGTCGCTCCTCCTCACGTCCAAGAACGTGGCCAAGGCTCGCGCCATTGTGGCTAGACACACGCGGGGAGATCTCGGGTTGGAGCGGCTCCGGGGGGAGCTTGAGGCGCTCGAGGGCGCAGCGGCGCGCCAGGCGCTCGCGCCGCTTCTCGCCACGACGGTGCGACGCACGGTGCGTGCGGGCGTGCTCATTGGCGCGGTGGTGTCGGCATACCTCAAGGTGACGACGCGCAAGACGCCCGGGGCGGTGCTCGACGTGGGAGGGGTGGCGCGGCTTGCGGGGACGCTTGGGTTTGCGCTTCTGCTGAACCCGTTGTGGACGGCGCTTCTCCGCCGGGCGTGCGGGGAGCGGCCGGTGTTGGTGAGCACGCTTGCGAACGCGGCGACGGGGTGGTTGTTTGCGAGCGTGCAGTACTCGCTCCGCGACTACGTGGCGACGTACCTTGCGCAGTTGTTGTGGCAGTGCTACATGCCGCCGGTGCGGGCGTGGTTCCGGGAGCAGCGGGGCGTGCTCAAGAAGGTGCAGGAGTGGACGCCGAGCGCGGAAGTGCTCCTCCCGGTGGCGTTTGCGGCGTCGGTCGGCGAGAACTTTGCCAACTACCTCCTCAACGGCGTGTACATGCCGGACCACTTTGCGCTGTTGTACCTGAAGATTGCCGATCCGATTGTGGTGTCGGCGACGGAGGGGGGGATTCTTGCGTCGCGGTACACGTGGGCACAGGCGCGGGAGCTCATTGGGGCGACGCTCCGGCAGAAGGTGGACTACAAGTTCGGGAGCCTGGTGATTCTGACCAAGGTGTTGCAGTTGACGCCGGCGTTGGTGCAGAGCGACCGGTTGGCGGTGGTGAACAACTTGGCGCATCCGTTGCACAAGCACGTGGTGCACGCGGTGCTCAACCCGTTCAACACGCTGTGGTTGCCGATCCTCGCGCGGGCGGTGCCGCGTGCGTACGGCAAGATGTGGCCGTTGTTGTTTGTGTTGTACGCGTTTGTGCGGCGCAAGGAGAACGCGGACAAGCCGTTGCGGGAGCGGCTCCGGGCGCTTGTGGGGCTGAGCGCGGCGGCGGCGGCGCGGCTCACGAGCTACTACGCGGCGCTCGTGGGGGCGCTGCTTGTGCTTCTCCTGCTGACGCGGCTGCCGGTGGCGACAAGCAAGGTGCTTGCAGCGCGGCCGAAGCTCAAGGCGCAGGTGGTGGGGTTTGTGGCGGCGTTGGCGGCGTTGGCGGTGCCGGTGCTGCCGGCGAGCGGCGCGATGGCGGCGACAATGGTGTACAACTTGCGGTACACGGGCTTGTGCAAGGTGCGGGAGTTGAATGCGCGGCACGGGCGGCAGTACGACTGGGGCGCGACGATCGTGTTGTGGATGGCGGTGTTGGCGCTGGCGGGCGCGGAGGGGGCGGCGGGGAAGCTCGGCGGGGTGGTGAAGCACGGGTTCCCGTTGGTGGGGTAGCGCTGCCGGCAGCGGCGGCCGCGGGCGGTGTCCGCGCGTGGGGTGACGCGTGCGCGGCGCCGCGAGCCGCCACCCCGCAATCCACATGTATGTGTCCACAGGCCGTCGCGAGCCGTCACCCCACCGGCCGCGCGCGTGTCCACAGGCCGCCGCGAGCCGTCACCCCACCGTCCACGTGCGTGTCCGCGTTCCTGCCGCCGTAGCCACCGCAACGGCGGTGTCCGGCACGCAGCGCGCTGCACGCCGGTTGCCCCTTTGGGAAGGATGCACAGCCCTGTCTGTTTTCGCGGTGCCGATACTGCCGCACGGGCCTGGCCCAGGCGACGCGCGGCAGCCGAGGGCGGGCGGACTGCAGCCGGGCACAGCCGGGCGCAGCGTGTCCGCCGCGCCGCCTGCACCGCGGCCGTGCTGCGCGGACGCCGGCGCTGCGGCCGCAGTGCATTCCTCGTGGCAACCAATCACGCGGACACCTAAATTTTTTGCGTGCGCCGCCCGAGCCAGCCCGGTGGTAGTGATTTCCCCCCGGCCACCGCGCTCCGCCCCACGCATTCCTCTCCTCCCTGCACGCCCGGCACGTCTCCGGACCCTTTGCATTCCATGAGCACTGCCACATCGTCGCTTTTCGAGCCGCTCGAGGTGATCGGCCGCGGGCTGTTTGGCACCGTGCGCAAGGTGCGCCGCAAGAGCGACGGCGCCATCTTTGTGCGCAAGGAGATCGACTACAACCTGATGAACCAGGCGGAGCGGCAGCAGATCATCGCCGAGTTCCGCATCCTCCGGGAGCTTGCACACCCCAACATCGTCGCGTACTACACCAGCGACCTGCTCCCGGACCAGCGGATGCTCCACCTCTACATGGAGTACTGCGCCGGCGGCGACATGGCGCAGTTGATTCTGACGTTCAAGGAGGAGGGCCTCACGTTTCCGGAGCGGTACGTGTGGATCGTGTTGGTGCAGTTGCTCCTCGCGCTCTACCGGTGCCACTACGGCACGGACGCGCCGCCGTGCGACCTCTCGGCGAGCCGGCTGCGGTCGCCGGAGCGGCCGGAGAGCCGGGCGGGGAGCCGGACGGTGATCCACCGCGACATCAAGCCCGACAACATCTTCCTCTCGGCCGACAACGAGGTGGTGAAGCTCGGGGACTTTGGCCTCGCCAAGTTGCTCACGGGCGCGGACATGGCCAAGACGTACGTGGGCACGCCGTACTACATGCTGCCCGAGGTGTTGCGGGACGAGCCGTACAAGCCGACGTGCGACATCTGGCTGTTGGGGTGCGTGTTGTACGAAATGTGCGCGCTCCAGCTCCCGTTCAAGGCCAAGACGCACATCCAGTTGCACGAGCGGATTCGCGAGGGCAAGGTGGCGGACCTCCCCAAACACTATTCCAAGGAGCTCACGAGCCTCATCATGTGGTGCCTCACGGTGGACCCGAAGCGGCGGCCGCTGACGGCGGACCTTCTCGACTGTCCGCTGGTGCGCCTCAACCGCAAGGACATGGAGTTGAAGGAGCTCGAGGCGCGGTTGATTCTGCGCGAGATGAAGCTCCAGCAGGCGGAGAGCGAGGTGCGCAAGGCGGAGCTGCGCGTGGGCAAGGTGCGGGTGGAGCACGGCACGCGCGACGCGGAGTTGGTGGCGCGCGAGACGAAGCTTGCGCGCATGGAGCAGGCGGTGGAGGCCAAGTACCTGGAGCTTGCGGCCCGCGAGCGCAAGATGAAGGAGGTGTCGAGCGAGAGCACGAGCGAGATCACGCTGTGGGTGGAGGACAAGCTCGTGGCGTACCAGCGCGACTGCGCGGCGCAGTTGCGGGAGAAGGAGGAGCAGTGCAGCGCCAAGCTCGAGCGCATGCGGCAGCAGATGGTGGCGGAGTCGGCGGACGACCGCGTTCAGTACCGCGCCGAGTTCGAGCGTGCGCTTGAGCAGGGTGTGCGCGAGCAGGTGATGCTGTTGCTTCTTTCCAAGGAGCGCTTGCGGGAGTACCTCCAGAAGAACAACCTTACGGCCATGTTGCTGCAGCCGCCGACGCCGCTGCCGACGCGCGTGGCGCGGCCGCCGTTGGTGCACCGCGCGCAGACGACGCCGAACTACGCGCCGCCGCCGCCGCAGCCCATGCGCAAGACGTCACGGCTGCAGACGCTGCCGCCGCAGCAGGGCAAGGTGCACGCGGCGCACGAGCGCGGGACCCAGACGCCGACGCACGCGTACCCGACGCCGCTGCTGCTGGGGATCTCGAAGCGCACGCTGACGGCGCCGCGGCTCAAGGGCCCGCGGCTGATGGACCCGGCGCGGCAGATGGACCCGGCGCGGCAGACGACACCGGCGCCGCTGCTCATTTCACAGTGCCACCGGGGCGTGCTGGGCGGCCCGGAGGAGCGGGCGCTCGGCGCGAGCACGCTCAGCAACGTGGTGTACACGGGCCCCGGCGGCCTTCCGGGGATCGCCTAGCGCGGGGGGGGCGGACACGGGCGCGCGCGGCGCGGACGGCCGCACGGCGGCCCAATGAACAGACGGAACGACCAGGGGGTTCGCTGCAGACGCATGCACTAAGCCCCGCACATAGCTAATTTTCCGCTGGGCCGCATCGCGGACGACGCAGTTGCGCTCCGTTGCTCTCTCGCTGCTCCTGCTTGCCAATGGCCGAGGTTATTGCGCGGGTGGCCGAGTTCCCGGACCTCGTGATTGCCACCGTGTTGATGTTTCTCCCCATGAGCCACGTGGTGCCGTTGGTGGACGTGGACAACCGCGAGCTCCGCGAGCTTGCGCGCCGCCGCGTGTGGCTGCGCGTGGACACGGAGTGGAGCTTCTATGGGTACACGCACGGCGTGTCGACGCGCTGGGTGGACCTGTTGGTGCGGCGGCGACAGGCACCGCCGTACCGCATCCAGCACTTGCGCTACGTGGTGGGCGACGAGGTGAGTGCCTTGTTCATGACGCCGCAGTGGCGGGCGTGGGTGGTGCAGTACGTGGGGAACCTCTCGCTCGTGTTTGACGTGCGCGAGGAGAGCCGCGATGTGTTGCTTGCGGTGCTCCCGGAGCTCGAGCACGTGCCGTGCCTTGTGCGGTTGGAGATGCACACGGACGGCACGGTGGAGCCGTTCGGGCCCGAGGAGCTTGCGTGGATGGCGCTTCCGCCGGGGATGACGCTGTTGGTGGTGTTTCCGGACGCGCCGCTCCACGGGTCGCTCCGGGGCCTCCGCTTGCCCGAGAGTCTCGCGTCGTTGGTGCTCGCAACGACGGTGGCGTCGCCACGGGAGCTTCCGCGCTTCCCGGCGGGCTTGCAGCGGCTCTTTCTCCGGGGACTCGGCACTGCCGACGTGTCGCTGTTTGTGGAGGGGCTTCCGCGGGGGTTGCGGCACTTGTATGTCGACACGCTCGCAAGCGGTCTGGTGGGCGGCGTCCTGTCGCAGGCGGCGGGCTTGCTTCCGGCGCTGTTGACGTGGCACAACTTGGTGGTGGTGACGACACAGCCGCTCGACTTCACCTGTCTTGCGGGCGTGCGCATCGACCCGCACAGCAAGTTGTTCCCGCAGACAGACCGGCTTGCGGAGGACGACTCGCTCTGCTGCTCCATCGGAGAGGCGACCGACTTGGCGGGGTGTGTGTTTCCGGCGTGCATCAAGACGTTGCTCGTGGAAAACGGGGCGTTCCCGTTCCGCGACGAGGCGGCACCAGGCGACTTCACGGCGGCCATGGCGTGCGTTGTGGCACAGAGCACCGTGTTGGAGGAGGTGCGGGTGAACGACCACGGGGGCATTGACTGGGACCGGTTGGAGCTCCCGGCCACGGTCAAGGCGTGTTTCTTGAACGGGTCGAGCCCGGTGGTGCCGGTGCGGGCTGTGGGGCGTCCGCAGTTGCAGGAGTTGAACTGGGAGTTGCCGGTGCTCGCACCGCCCACCGACGGGCTTCTTGGTGCCGGGATCACACAGTTGTCGCTTCTCGGGTGCACGGTTGCGCCCGGGTTTGCGTTCCCGCCGACCGTCAAGACCCTCCGGTTCTCGTTTGTGCCCGGCGGGCTTCCGCTGCTCGCGCACGCCACACTGGTGGAGAAGATGATTCTCGATGTGGAGTCGTACGACTTTGCCAAGCTCGACGTGGCGGGGTTGCCGCCCAACGTCCAGAGCCTCGAGCTCATGCTGGGGCCGTCCAACACGAACCTCGACCACGACACGCACGAGCGGCCGCCGTGGCGGTTCGGGGTGGTGGCGGCGATTGCGTCGGCCTTCACCTCGGTCACGGTGAGCTTTGCCCACCTTGCACAGTTGAGCCGGCTCGTGGTGGAGGGGTGGGACATGACGGGGACGGCGCGCATCGAGTTTCCCGAGTCGTTGCGGGAGTTGCGGTGTCGCGACTGCCGGTTCGAGACGCTCGACGGCGTGCATCTCCCGGGGGCGCTCGAGAAGGTGGCCTTCAACCACTGCGGATTGACAAACCCGTGGACACACCACCGGGCTCGGCCGTCGCGGCTCCTGCTGGTGTTTGCGCGTCCGGCGCCGGCGCCGTGCCTGCCGTATCCCGACTCGCTTGTGGAGTTGGACTTGAGCTCGAACCACGACCTCGAGCCGCCACCGCCGGAGTTTGACTTCCCTCCCAGGCTCCGGATCTTGGACATTATGGGGGCAGACATTGACGACATCACGCCGTACCGCTTCCCGCGCGGGCTCCGCACGTTGAACTTGTTGGGCAACTACTTCCCGCTTCCCAGCGACTACGGGTGGCCGCCCGCGTTGGCGGAGTTGGAGTTGCGGCGGTGGCTTCTCGACGACGCCGAGCCGGTGTCGGACGAGATGTTGCGCGAGTTGGACGCCAAGTTGCCGGCCACGGTGGTGCATATATAAGGCCGGACGGGGGGGCCCGGCGCGGGGGGTCTAATCTAGCTCCAGGTCGGCCTGTGCGGCGAGCTCCACGCTGTCGGCCGCGAGCCACGCGTCTCTCTCGACGCGCTTTGCGTAGAGATACAACGCGCCCAAGCACCCGGCCGCCACCAGGTACAGCGCCAACACAATGTAGAAGCACGTGCGCGGCGCGGAGCTCACGGTGGCGCGGTAGATGGCGAGAAACGCCGGCGGGCCCACCAACCCCACCGCCAACGCGAGCATGTTGACCAGCGCGAGGAGCTCGCCCGTCTTGCCCTCGGGGCCGTACTTGAGCACGGCCGCAAGGAGCACCGGACCGCCGATCAGCCCGAACGCGGTGAAGATGAAGCCCGACATGTACACCGCCAGCAGCGTCGCAAACACCCAGATGAGGAGCGCCGCCAGCTCGGCCACCAACAGCAGCGACAACAGCCACATGTCAACGGCGTCGATCCTGTGGGTGTCTGTGCCGTGCGCACGGGTCCAGAACAGGATGAGCGCGGGTCCCACCGCCAAGAGCGCAACGGCGCGCGCAAAGGAGGCAACCGACTGCACGGCGCCGAGCTGCTTGGTGTCCCACTCGAAGCGGAGGAGCGCGTAGAACACCTCGACGGTGCCGAGCAGCGCGAGGGAGCCAAAGAGAGCAGTCTGGAACGCCACCAAGAGAAGCACAACAATGCGCGCCTGGTACGGGTGCTTGGTGTGGCTGCTCCGGTCCTTGGGCACCCAGAGGAGCCGCAACTGCAGCAAGAAGTTGGCCTTGTGTCTGAGCTCGGCCCAGCGGCGGCGGAGCGCCTCCCGGGCGGTCGTGGGGGGAGATTGGGCGGCACGGCGCTTGAGCTGGGCGGCGGCGTGGCGTGCGCGCAGCTGCTGCTGCGCGTGGCGGCTGCGGCTCTCGGGGAGGAGGAGCGCCATGGCAAGCAAGGCGGCGGTCTGGATGGAGGCGGCCACATACACGGCCAGCATGTCGCCAAAGCGCAGCGTCAAGACGGCGGTGGCCAATGGCCCGAGGGCCATGCCGAGGAACAGGCACAGCTGGAGGACGGAGATGGCCTGGGCGCGGCGGGCGGGAGCAATGGTGTCGGCGATGTAGGCGCCGCCGACGACGGAGGGGCTTCCTGCCAAGGCGCCCCAGCAGCTGGAGGCGACGATCCACGCGGTGGGGAGTCCGGTGTGGAGGACGGGGTTCAAGATGTACACGTCCGCGCTGACGCCGACGGTGAGGACGGCCTGGCCGACGAGCAAGAAGGGGCGGCGGCCGTAGCGGTCCAGCCACTCGCCGTACTGGGAGGGGACGAGGATGCCGATGGTGGCGGCAATGGGCTGGAGGTACATCATGAGGCCGGAGACCAACTCCTGGGACTCGGCGAGGGAGCAGCGGCCCAGGGGCTTGTCGCACGCCATCTGGAGGACGAGCTCGAGGCTGGCGGGGATGACGACGCCGAGGCCGAAGGAGGAGAGGGCGACGAGCGCGCAGAGGGTCCACACGGAGCCGGCGGGCGCGTCGCGGACGCCGGCGTCGCGGAACTCCATCTGCTCGGCGGGGCGGCGCGGCGCCGGCAGCGGCTCGGGCGGCGGCGCAGGCAGCAGCGCAGGCAGCGGTGCGGACGGCATGGAGAACACGGTGGGCGCGGCTCGCACGGTGGACGCGGCTCGCACGGCTGCAGCACGGCAGCCGTAGCGGCACGCAGGCGCAGCAACGCGGGTGGCGGCCGAGCCCCGCCCGTGTGTCAACAGCGCATGCACGGTCACGTGCATATCTCCGGCGGGCGGAGATAGCCCCCCGGCTGCATGATGCACGGCTCCGCGGGACGGGCGCCACAGGGGCGCGCGTGTGCGGCTCGGTCCTCCATGCTTCTTCTCCAGCTCTCCTTGATTGCGGCGGTGGCGGCGCTTCCGCAGGTGGCCTTCAACGTGGACCTTGCTCTGGTGGTGGGGGTGTCGCCGGCGCGGGCGGGCGAGCTTGAGCGGCTCATGGCGGGCGGCGGCGTGGACGGGCAGCGCGTGCTGGCGGCGGCGATGGGGCGGAACCGCGCGGCGGGGGTGTTTGAGACGGTGGAGAGTGCGCGGGCGCCGCGGGCGCAGCTCCGGGTGAAGGCGCACGACCCGAGCGTGCTTGGGATCGATAGCGTGAAGCAGTACCTGGGCTACCTCGACGTGGAGGAGGGCGACAAGCACTTTTTCTACTGGTTCTTTGAGCTGCGGAACGACCCGGCGACGGACCCGGTGATTGTGTGGCTCAACGGCGGGCCCGGGTGCCTGTCGATGACGGGGCTTTTCTTCGAGCTCGGGCCGGCGTCGATCAACAGCACGCTCCAGCCGGTGCACAACCCGCACTCGTGGAACCTGAACGCGAGCGTGATCTTCTTGGAGCAGCCGGTGGGCGTGGGGTACCTGTACACGGGGGACGAGTGGCTGGGGACGACGAAGGCGGCGGGGGCGGACTTCTACGCCTTTCTCGAGCTCTTCTACGAGCGGTTCCCGCAGTTGCGCGGGAACGACTTCCACATTGCCGGAGAGCTGTACGCGGGCCACTACATTCCGGAGTTTGCGGTGGAGGTGTTGAGCCACCCGGAGCGGACGTTCAACCTCCTGCTGGTGCTCATTGGGAACGGGCTCACGGACCCGCGGGTGCAGTACCACTACTACGAGCCGATGGCGTGCGGGCTCGGGGACCACCCGGCAGTGGTGGGCGAGGCGGGCTGCAAGCAGTTGCGGGACACGGCGGACTTGTGCGACAAGCTCGTGGGCGCGTGCTATGCGCTGGGGCTGACGTTCGAGTGCGCGGCGACGCACGTGTACTGCTGGGACCGGCTCATGACGCCGTACGTGGAGACGAACCACAACGTGTACGACATCCGGGACGTGTGCGGGGAGAGCGAGGACGGGACGGTGCCCAAGTGCTACCCGCAGATGGACGACGTGGACGCGTACTTGAGCCTGCCGGAGGTGATGGCGGCGGTGGGGGCGGAGGTGGAGGGCCACGTGGGGTGCTCGAGCGAGGTGGGGCGGCGGTTCGCGTACCTGGGCGACTGGGACAAGCCGTTCCAGGGCTACGTGGCGCGGTTGTTGGACGAGTTCCGGCTCCCGGTGTTGTTGTTCGAGGGCGACAAGGACTACATCTGCAACTGGTTGGGCAACGCGGCGTGGAGCGACGCGATGGAGTGGAGCGGCCAGGCAGCGTACCAGGCGGCGGCGGCGCGCGCGTGGGTGGCGGACGGGGCGCACGTGGGCGACGTGAAGCACCACGACCGGTTGACGTTTTTGCGGGTGTTTGGGGCGGGGCACATGGCGCCGCACGACCAGGGCGCGGCGACGTTGGACATGGTGCGGCGGTGGACGGGCGGGGACTACGGCTTTGCGTAGAGGCGGCGGCAGCAGCGGCTGTGCGCGGAGACGGCGGCGGCGCGGTCCCGAGTCAAGTTGGCGCATCTCATCTAGTGCTCATCTGCACCCTTTTTCCTCCCATGTCGCTCACCACCACGGATCTCCCGGGCCTCGAGCTCGTTGCGCGCGGCAAGGTCCGCGACATCTACGCGCTCTCGCCGGAGCAGCTTCTCTTTGTGGCGACGGACCGCATTCTGGCGTACGACGTGATCATGACGAACGGCATCCCCAGCAAGGGCAAGATCCTCACGAAGCTCCTGGAGTTCTGGTTCGACTTTCTCGCACCGGTGCCGAACCACCTCGTGGCCAAGTCGGAGGCGGTGTTTGAGCACGTGCCGGCGGCGCTTGCGGCGGAGCCGTACCGCGCGCAGCTTGCGTCGCGTGCGTTGGTGGTGCGCAAGCTCAGACTCGTGCCGCTCGAGGTGATTGTGCGCGGGTACATCACCGGGAGCGCGTGGAAGGAGTACCAGGCCAAGGGCACCGTGCACGGGCTTGCGGTGCCGCGGGGGCTCCAGCAGTGCGAGAAGCTCCCGGCGCCGATCTACACGCCGCTGACCAAGGCGGAGCAGGGGGAGCACGACGAGAACATCCACCCGGACCAGGCGGCGGCGCTCGTGGGTGCCGAGTTGGCGGCGCGCGTCGAGAAGTTGGCCTTGGAGTTGTACACGCGCGCGCACGACTACGCGCTCACGCGGGGGATCATCATTGCCGACACCAAGTTCGAGTTTGGGCTCGACGAGGCGGGCGAGTTGGTGTTGGTGGACGAGGTGTTGACGCCGGACTCGCTGCGGTTCTGGCGCCAGGACACGTACGCGGTGGGGCGCGACCAGGACAGCTACGACAAGCAGTTCTTGCGCAACTGGTTGACCTCGAACGGGTTGGCGGGCAAGGACGGCGTGGCCATGAGCAAGGAGGTGGCGGAGAAGAGCAAGGACAAGTACATCGAGGCGTACGAGGCCTTGGTCGGGAGCAAGTGGCAGGAGTAGATACACGCGGGCTGGATTGACGCCGGGGGGGCACCGAGCCGCTCCCGGGAGCTATGTACACCTCACGCCTGCAGCAACGTCTGGGGACTGCTGCGGCCCACGCACACCTCGAACAACTGCTGCTTGACGCCGTTGGCGATCGTGGCGTTGCGCTCGATGGCGCGCGCAGCCGCGGCCGCCGTCACCTGGGCCGGCGCCGTCTTGAAGGGCGCGCCCGCGACAACGGACGAGTGGAGTCCTGCGACCGCCGCGCGCACCGCCTCTGCCGGCGCCGCCTCGCCGGCCACCGAGTCCCGCGCGCGACGGGTGCGGCCGGCGGCGCTGTGGGCGAGGGCTGCGCCGGGGGCAGCAAGCGTGGCGCGGGAGAGCACGGCGGGGGCGTACGCCGGCGTCTTGGCGTCGGCCGTGGCGCCGCGCGGCGGTCTGGTCTCGCCGTCCCGCTTGGCGGCGCGGTCCGGACGCGGGCGCAGGTGTGGGCGCAGGCGCGGGCGCGGGTCCGCGCGCTGGTCCGCGCGGGAGCGCTGGCCCGGGCGCGCGGCACCAAGCCAGGGTGC
>JAJMSD010000158.1:0-18183 GCA_030558265.1 [Candida] pseudocylindracea
CGGCCGTCGTACTTCTTCAAGATGGTGTTCTTGGTGCTCATGTACAACGGGAGCTGGCGGGCAATCGCCAACTTGAACAGCGCGTGCGCAAAGCCGGTGATCAGCTCGTCCGTGTTGTACATCGAGAGCGCCACGCCCGGCGCCGCAAAGTCGTACACCTTGTGCACCTGCGGCTCGCCCAGCGCCGGCGTGAACACCATCTCCAACTTGCCGGGGCCCAGCACCACCAAGTCCGTCAGGCGGTACTGGTCGCCGAACGCGTGGCGCCCGATGATGATCGGCTCCTTCCACCCGGGCACAAGCCGCGGGATCAGCGGGATCACAATCGGCTCGCGGAACACGGTCCCGTTGAGGATGTTGCGGATCGTGCCGTTCGGCAGCCGCCACATCTGCTTGAGACCAAACTCCTCCACGCGCGCCTCGTCCGGCGTGATCGTGGCGCACTTGACGCCCACGCCGTACTTCTTGATGGCCTCGGCCGCGTCCACCGTCACCTGGTCGTCCGTCGCGTCGCGGTGCTCGATGCCCAAGTCGTAGTACTTGAGGTCCACGTCGAGGTGCGGGTGGATGAGCTTGTCCTTGATGCGCTGCCAGATGATGCGCGTCATCTCGTCGCCGTCAAGCTCCACAATGGGGTTCTTGACCTTGATCTTGGCAAGGAGCGCGGCCTGCGTCGAGAAGCGGCGGGAGAACATGGTGTGGGGTGGAGGAAAAGTGCGAGACCGCGGCTATTTGACTCATTGGGTGTACGGAAAAACCTCCCCGCACCGGAACCGGCGCCGGAAAAGGGGAGATATCGGGCCGCCGGAGCGGGGCACCGCCGCCCGCTCGAGCAGGGGCCGCCGCCCGCACCGCGGGGCAAGCCGCGCCGCAGGGCGCACAGCACCCCCCACAGCACCCCCACAGCACCTCCCAGTCCACGTCCACTATGCATTCACCATGAATATATAGACCCCGGCAGCCCGGTCCGGCCCCCTACTCCTCGGTCTTGTTGAACGCCCCACCTCTGTCCAACTGCACAACGGTCGCAATGAGCGGCACCGCAAAGCCCAAGCCAAAGAAGCTGAAAAACACAAGACCGAACGGCACCTTGCGGTTGTGCACCTTGAACGGGAGGTTCGTGTACGGGCCCTCCGCAAAGTGCACCTTGGCCGGCGCCAGCGTGCGGAACGAGCGGGTGAAGGCGGTGCGCGCAGGCAGGGCAGAGAAACGGAGCATGTTGTGCGTCCTCAAATCCGCGTACGCCAGTGGTTTTATCCAGCCCGGTTACCCGGACATCCATCACCCCATTCCAGCAGCCTCTGATTGGCCGCTGCGCGCCTCTTGTGCGCAGGAAAAACCAACCTCGCTCACACCACCCTCCACCATGGCCATTGCTCCGATCGTCGGCACCTACAAGAGAAGAATCGTCTTCGACATTGCCACTGGCGTCACCATTGGCACTGCCGCCGCCTTCTACTGGTGGTACGGCATCCACATGCCCCAGGTCGAGCGCCGTGACAACTACTACGCCATGTTGAAGGCCAAGAAGGACGCCGAGGCCGAGTAACGTGCACTCAATACACACCCATTAGTACTCCAACACCGCAAGCCCCCGGAATGGCCGCACCGCGGGCGCCACCGCTGCCGCCGCCGCCTCCGGCCCCCCGTCCGCCCCCACCTGCTCCGTCTGCCCCGCCGCGTACACCTCTCCCACGTGCTCCCCCAACCACGCCATGAGCCGCGCGTACCCCGTCTGGAGCGCGTGCGCCTCCTCCCGCTGCCCGCGCCGCACAAGCCCCTCCACCAACCGCTCCGCCTCCCCCATGCTCTCGTGCAACCGCTCCACCATCCGCCCCACCAGCGCCACGAGATACTCCTCCTCGTACACCGTCCCCTTGCGCCCCTGCGCCCGCTTCCGCGCCTCCCGCTTCGCGTTCTTGGCCGTCCGCCGCAGCACCCCCGTCCCCGCCGTCTCGTCCGTCTTGCCCGTGTACCGCGTCACAAACGACCGCGACGTGCTCGCCGCCGTGCTCGCCACCAGCACCGCGTCGCTCGTGTCCGCCCCGTCCCCGTAGAACTCCTCCGGCTCCGTCTCCTTCTTCACCCGGAGCTCCCGCACCCGCCGGAGCTGCGCCTCCCCCTGCGCCAGACAGTCCGCCACCAACTCTGCCATCGTCCCGTACGCCTCCGCGAGCGCCGGGTCCACCACCTCCTCCGCCAACCCCGCCTCCCGCTGCGCACACACAAGAAGCGCCGCCGCAAACTCCCCCGCCCGGCAGTAGAACTCCACCGCCCCGCGCACGTCCCCGAGCACCTCCAACGCCACCCGCGCACACGCCCCGTACCGCCGGTCGTCCTCGAGAAGCACCACGAGCCGCTCCCCCACCGCCGCCACCCGCGCCGCCCCGAGCTCCGCCGCACACGCCACCGCCTCCTCCCACCGCCGCGCCTCCGTGTAGCACCGCACCGCCTCCTCCACCCGCCCCGCGTGCCCGAACGCCGCCGCCGCCGCCGCGTGCTCCCCCTCCGCCTCGAGCCGCTGCGCCTGCAACAACCACACCGCCCCGAACCGCGCCTCGTTGTACCGGTACACCCCCAACGCCTGCCGGTGCAACCCGTGTGCCTCCACGTACGCATCCACCTCCGCGGCCTCCGCCTCCCCCGCGGCCTCCATCTCCACCAACCACCGCAACCCGCTCGCGTACTCCTTCAAGTGCGTGTCCACCAGCACCTTCCGCCGCCGCTCCGGCTCCTGGTGCAACCGCTGCAACCACGGGAGATACTCCTTGGGGTCCCGCTGGCCCTTCTGCGCCACCTCCAACGCCAACGGAATGTCGTACGCCCGGAGCGCCGCATTGTACACGCTGTCGCCGTCCAGAAGAAAACACAAGTGCGTGAGCGCCTGCTCCTGCGCCGCCTCCTCCCGCAGCGTGATGAGCGCAAGCGCCCCAGCAAGGTCCGGCGGCCGCTGGCACGCGTGCGCCGTCACCGCCAGCTGGAGATAGCGCCCCACAAACGGCGGCGACGCTAGCACCTCGAGAAGCCGCGTGCAGATCGAGTTGATCTTGTCCGCGCCCGTCACCCGCACCGCCAGCACCGCCGCCTCCGCCCCCGTCTCCCGGTACCGCTCCGCGCACACATCCTCCTCCTTGAGACAGCTCACAAACACGTCCAAGAACTCCACCCTGCCCAACTGCGTCACAAACTCCACCACGTGCAGCCGCCACCCCGCCACGTCGTAGTCGTGGAGAATGTCCAACTCCACGCGGTGTGTCCGGCAGAGCGCAAACGCCCGCGCGTACTCCCGCGCCGCAATGTGCCGCCGCACCTCTCCCACCACGAGCATCCGCGGGTGGATCGTCTCCAAGTTGCCCCGCGGCGCCTGCAACACCACCCGGCACCGCCCCGGCACCACGCCCACAAGCACGCTCCCTGCCTCGATCTCCCGCACCCGCTCGTCCGCCGCTGTCGAGCCCAACAGCTCCCGGAGCGCGTCCGCAAGGTGCACTATCCGGAGCTGGTTCTGCGCCGTGGTCACCACCACGTGGCTCGCCGTGAGCCGGAGCGACGTCACCGCCGCCGCCACCATCTCCCTGCCGCGGTAGAGCTTGCCCGCCGCGCTCAAGCCAAACGCACCGCCCGCGCTCGCCTCAAAGTCGCGGCACACGAGCGGGAACTGCGCAAGCGCCGACACCCCGCCCGCCACGTCCACGAGCAGCACCCCGCCGTCCGCCGTGTGCACGCCCACGTAGCCGTCGAGCGTCGGCTTGGCGAGAATCACCAGCACCGCCGTGCTCGCCGCCGCCACCTCCGTGCGCGCCTCCACATCCACCACCACGAGCCGCGACAGCCCCGTCACGAGCACGCAGTGGCGCCGCCCGGCAAACGCAAGCTGCCGCACCGGGAACCCAAGCTCCCGGCTCCAGCTCGCCACCAACGGCGCCTTGGGCCCCGCCTGCGCGTACACGTGGAGCGTGTTGGCCGTGTCCACCGCCGCGAGGTAGTGGTCGCCGGACTCGCCCGTGCGCGTCGACACGCCAGCCGCCGCGCACACCGCCGGAAGCGTCACCTCGCGGAACGCCATCGGCGGCGGCACATTCACCTCGCCCAACGGCGTGTACTTGAGCACGGCGCCGTCCACCACCACCGCCCCGCCAATGCTGTGCGCCGTCGACGCCTCCGTCAGCACGCGCGCCGCCACATCCACCACCCGGAGCTCGCCCCGCGCCTGCAAGAGCACCTGGGTCGGCTTCTCCAGGTGCCACCGCACCGCGTCGACGCCCGCGAGCGCAATCTCCTGCTTGAGGTACCAGTGGTAGTTGTTGGTGGTCCAGAGCTGCACGCCGGCGGCCGTGGCCACCGCGAGGATGTGGGAGTCGCACAGCCAGGCCATGTGGGTGATGGGGCCCGCGGCACGGGCGGCAAACTCGCCGTGGCGTAGCCCGTTGCGCTCAAACAACTGCACCACGGCGCCGGCCGGCGTGTCGAGCGCCGCGGCAATGCGCAGCCCCAGCGGCCGCCACGCCGTCACCAGCGTGAGGTGGTCCGTGGGCTCCAGCAGCAGCAGCAACTGGCCGTCGGCGGTGTACACGCGGATGGTGCGCACGGCGCCGCGCGTCGACACGGCAAAGAACTCGCCGTCGCCGCGCCACAGCACCGCCACCTCGCCGCAGTCGCTCGCGGCCGCCACGCCCGCCTGCGCCGCCTGGAGCGTCGGGTCGCGCAACGCGGCCGCGGCACTGGCGTCCCCGCCGGCGTGACGGATCGCCTCGCGCTCGCGCTCCAACGCCCGCGCGCCGCGGCCGCGGAACTGCGTCTCCTGCTTGCCCCAGCCCACGCTCACATGGGCCTGCGGCGTGTGCTCCTCGACAGCGCTCTCGCCCACGGGATCAAACGTGCGGCTCAACACCGTCACCAGCGCGCCGGCAAGCACAAGCAGCTCGCCGTCGGGCAGCCACGCGGCCGCGTCCACCGCCTCGCCCGTGGAGCCCACAACCGTCACGACAGTCGTGTCGGGCATGGGGTCGTCTGCGTCGTAGACCGCCGTGACGACGTCGCCGTTCGCGCACACAAGCACCACGGTGGCGCTGTCCTCCCAGTGCGCCATGCTGCGGAGCACGGTGCACTCGAGCGGCACGAGCGCGAGCAAGCGGATCACGCCGCTCTGCATGTGCTGCTGCACCTCGACGTGCGAGGCATTGCGCAAGGCCACCGTGAGCAGGTGCAGCTCCGGGTCCAACGTCAGGAGCGGCACCGCCTCCATGTCCGGCGCCGTGAACCCGCCCGCCTGCACGGCGGCCTGGTTGAGGCAGACGAGATTGCGCATGGAAGAAAAGCGATGAGATGGATCTACAACGTGGTTCGGCTCGCGGCCCGCCCGCCACGTCGCCCGGCTCGCGGCCCGCCTACAACTTGGCCCGGATCACCTTGCCGCCCACCAACACCTCGCGCATCTCCAACGCGGCCTCCGTGAGATAGTGCCCGAGGTGCGCCAGCGACAACCCGTTGCCCTTCTTGCAGCACACCAGCACGTTCAACCAGTCCGCGTTGATGAGGTACGCGAGCCCAAAGCCAATGTCGTTCACCTGCAGCCACCCCCACGTGCTGTAGCAGTCGTCGCTCGGGATCTGCAGCGACAGGATCAACCAGGTGCCGCTGTACGCAAACATGGGGTCCGCGAACACGTCCGGGAGCGCGCCGTCCGTGGCCGGGTCGTACAACTGCTTCAACCCGAACAAGTGGCGGTCCACGCCCTGCGCGTTCAGCGCGTCCCCGATGTTCTTGACGTGCTTGGCCGCCGCCTTCTGGAACGCCGCCAGCTTGGCCTCCGCCGACGCCGCCGGGTCCACGAACGTGTGCACAAACTCCACCGCCTCCGGCGAGAGCGAGCGGCACGTCTCCGTGCGGCCCTTGTAGTACTTGCGCGTCGCCGCCAGCTCGTACGTCGGCTTCAACGTGCCCGTGTACTTGTAGTACGCGAGCTGGAAGAGGAGCTGCACGTACGCGTCCGGCAGCACCTTGCACTGCTTGATGAAGTTCTTGCCGTAGCCCACAAACAGCCACGTGTAGCGGTCGTGCAGGTCGATCGTGGCGCGGAACTCGGCCACCAGCTCGCCAATATACGCGCGCACCGCCGGCAGCACCTCGAACTTGATCTCCAGCGCGCCCGCCGCCGCCGCAAGCGCGTCCACGCCGCCGTACTCGAACGACAACCGGTCCAGCGCCACCGCCGCCGCCATGCTCTTGCACACGTTCACGTTGAGGAAGTTGGTCGGCGTCGCGTCCATCCGCAGGTGCTCGCCGAGGAACCCCAGCGCGCCGTTCAGCGCCACGATGAACTGGAGCGGCTTGTCGTAGAAGCGGTTCTGCCCGTCGCCGTGCCACCACGCTGCCTCGCGCTCCGCCACCGTCTCGGCCGGCGCCAGGTCCAAGCACACCACAAACAGCGCCGCGTGGATCGCCAGCAACAGGTGCTCGTTCGCGGGCGACTTGAGAAGCTCCGCGTGCGCGCTCGTCCAGAGGTCGCGGTTCACCAGCGTGAGCGCACCCACCGGCGTCGCCGACGGGCCCTTGCCCCGCGCGTCCGCCACCACCGCGAGCAACTGCGCGTAGATCTCGCCCACGCTGTACGGCGTGCCCTCCGCCGAGTGGTGCTGCACCTTGTAGAAGCGGTTCGCCACCACCACCACAAAGAACGGGTTCTCCGTGTACTTGTAGTACACGGTCGTGTCCAGCGGGCTCGCCGGCACGCGCAGGTTGTTGAACAAGTTCTTGAACGACTCCATGCAGTACGGCGTGCCCTTGATCTCCTCCGCCGGGATCAGCTCCTCCACCACCAGCGTCCAGAACGCCGCCACCTCGTGTGCCATCAACGCCGCCTTCTTCACCTGGTCCTTGCCCACCGGCCCGCGCAAGTCCTTGTGCCCGATGAAGTACAGCACGTACGGCACCACCAGATCGCGGTAGCTCATGTACGCGTAGTCGTCCCACCACTCGCTCAACCAGTTGCGCTCCGTCGCCGCGCGCTGCTCCAACCGCGCCTGCAACTTCTCGCCCACGCCCCCGCTCTTGACAAACTCCTGCACGTACCGCTCCGTGTTCTTGTACTGCACCGGGTCCGCCACCGCCTTCACCAGGTCGAGGTACTTGGCCGCCGTCTGCGCAAGCGGCGGCACCGGGAGCAGCGGCATCGCGTCCTGGTTCGCAAACAATCCGCCCTTCGAGGGCACCGCGGCCCGCGTCGCGGAGGCAAGGGAAAAGTGTCTCACTGGCATCCGCGCACGCACAAACATTCAATGGCGGCGTGGGGCGCGCGCCGCCGGCCCTATTTATGCCATCGCCCGGCGCACCGGGATCCTGCACGCTCCCCGGAAGTGCGGGGGAGCGGAGATGCGGCTCGGCACGCCGGCGGGGTTCGGCTCGGGCGCTCCCCTCCCGCCTCCGAGCAGCGCCGCGCAGGGGGCCGTCCGCAGGCGGCACCGGTCCGCGCAGCCCGTCCTTCCTCCGCCGCCGCCCGCGGACGGCGCCCGGGCGCGGCTTCCGCAGCGCCGAGCACGGTCATGTGCGTTCCTGCGGCGCATGTGACCGCCCGCACGTGCTCCCAACAAAGACGCTCCGGCGTGCCATTGGCGCTACTGGAGGGGGCCTGGCCGCCGCGCGCCCGCTGGCGCCCGGTGCCCGTGGCCGCGGGTGCCGTGCGGCGCCGCCTCGTCCCCTCTACGTCCCCAAGACAATGCCCCTCCCGAGGAACCGGCCCTGGGGCAGTGGCGCGGCGCCCCCCTGCTTCAACACGCCGCCCGACATCATGGGGGCGGTGCTGCTGGGCCACAACTTGGCCACCACCAGCGAGAACCACGGCGGCGAGGGGATCGTCGTGCGGTCATTAAAGTCGGCCGTCAGGCTCGAGAACTTGCTGTCGACACGGCGGCCCTGGTTGCGGCCCTCCCACGCCAACCGCTGCGCCAACTTCTCCGGGAAGACGTAGTAGTACAACGGCCCGTACAGCCGCGTCGCGACGCACAGGTAGCCGTACGCGACGCAGCAGCCCACAAACATGCGCCAGAAGGTCGAGAAGCCGTGGAAGTACAACTTGGCCGCCATGCCCGCAATGGGGAGGTTGGCGGCGCGCATCGGGATGAAGTAGAAGTTGATGGTGGTGTGCTTGTTCTGGCGCAGCCACGTGTACAGGAGCGCCGCGAGGAACGCGTCCGTGTACATCGTGGGCATGGCTGCGCTGCCGAAGGAGCCCAACGGCAGCAGGTAGTCGCCGCCGCCGCTCATCCGGGACGCAAACAGGTACATGTCGGCGTCCTCTGCAGACGTGCTGAGCGAGCCAAAGAAGGGCGACGCGGCCAAGAGCGGCAACCAGAGCCCGCCGAGAAGATAGTAGATGTAGTTGGCGCGGTGGTTGAAGAACGTCAGCTGCTCGAGCAGCGACAGAAACAGGTAGAGCGAGTAGAGGTCAAAGAACGCCTCGAGCGGCTGCAGCAGCCCCGTGAGGAACAGCAGCACCGGGCGGTACACCTGGAAGTGGCGGAACGTGTCTGTCCACAGCATGCCGAGGCTGGAGAAGCTGACCCAGCCAAAGCGCACCGAGAGCAGGAGGAAGAAGTACAGCATCACCATGAGACGGGTCACCGGGGGCATCCCCCGCACGAAGGACGAGAGCTCGGTGAGCATGGGAAGAAGCGCACGGGTGGCGGTGCAGCGGCGTACGTGGAAAATGCTACACGACACGCAACGGATCGGCATCGGTCGCGGCAATGGCCACCTCGACGCCGGGCCCCGCAAGCAACTCCTGCATGCGGCGGAGGTACGGGCGCTCGCAGTTGGTGTGGTTGGTCAACACGACGCTCTTGCCGGACTCCTTGAGGTGGAGCACCTCGTGGTGCAGCATCTCGCCCGTGAGGTACGCGTCGGCGCGGACGCCCTTGAACACGGACGAGCCCAGCCCCGCGCACACCGCGAGCGTGCGGATGGAGGCCGCCGTCTCGCTGGCACCGTGCGCGGCGGCGACCTGCACGTGTGCCAACCCGAGGTGCTGTTTGGTGCGCGCCACCAACTCCTGCAACAGCACCGGCGGCTCGAAGCGCACCAAGCGGCCCATGCCCTCGCCGTCGCCGTGGGCGCCGTCCTGCTGCAACACCAGCGTGGGCGCGCCGGCGCCCGCAACCTCGGCCAAGAAGTCGTTCACGCCGCCCTTGGCCGCGTCGACGGCGGTGTGCGGCGAGTAGACGCTGACCCCGGCCTGCACGAGGCGGAGCAACAGGCGCTGCTGCGGGTCGTCGGCGCCGAGCAGCTTCAAGCCGCGGAAGATGAACGGGTGGTACGCCACCACCAAGTCCAGGTGCGCAGCAATCGCCTCGTCGCACACCAGCTGCGTGAGGTCGATGGTGAGGAGGACGCGCACCTTGCGGCCGAGCTCGGCGTCGAGGCGGCCCACGCTGGCGTCCACCAACAACCCCACGTTGTCCCACAGCCGGTCGGCAAGGGCCAACGGATACAAGCGCTCGAGCGAGGCAAGAACGTGCTTGAGCGACATGGTGGAAAAAGATCGGCGATACCGGTTTTCGTTGCTGGAGGGGGAAGCTATGAGGGCGGGCCGCTAGGCGTCGTAGTTGACACGCTGCTGCTCCCACTCCAGCGGCGTGAAGGCCTTCTGGGTGAAGGCGTGGATCAGCTGCAACTCCTCGCGCAAGGCCGAGTTGACCAAGCGGTGGCGCGCGAGCTTGTTCTTGCCCTCGAACGCCGCCAGGACGATGATGCAGGCAAAGGCCTGGCCGCAGCCGCCGCTCATGTCGCGCACCTCGACGTGCAGCGCCGCCACACGCTCCTTGATGGCCTGGTCAAAGTACTCCGCGGTCAAGGACATGGGAACAAAACAGTGGCGCACGGGCTCGGACTCGCGCCGTCCTTGATGCTGGAAAACTGCTCCAATCAGCGCGGGGGCCGAGTAAGCATGCAGGCGCCGCGCGCGCGGTCACGTGCGTGACACGTGCGCGCGCGTCACGTGGCGGCGGACGGGGATTTCGCGGAATCCGTGTGGCGCGTGCAGCACGCACAACCTAAAGCGCCTCGCACGCCTTTCTGCACACGCACCGGCGCACACCATTTGCCGCAGGCCGTGCTGGCGCCGCAGCAGCGCCGGCGGACGCACAAAGCAGGCCACGTGCTGCACCTCGCCGCCTTCGCTGCGCGCCCCCTGGTTACCCAGCCCCGCGCGCGCCCGTGGCGCCGTCGCCGCAGTGACGATAACGCACGCCCGCGCACCTGCAGACCGCCGAAATTGCCTGCAGGACGCCGGCATCCGCCGCGCATTAACCACCACATGCGCGCAGGACGCCGCCGATACCGCCGCGGGTCGTGCGCGCGCGGCAGTGCCCGCACCGGGCGTGCCCGCACCGGCGGCGCTCCGCCACGCGTTCCGTCGTTCCCGCACCGAAAAGTCGCGCTCTCGCTGTGCTTCTCCCATGACCGCCGCCGTGCCCCCCGCCGCGCCGGCCGCCGCGCCCGTCGCCGTGCCGCCCGGCCGCATCCAGACGCTCTCCTCCGCGGAGGAGCTCGTGCTCAAGCAGGTCTGGGCCAACATCGTGTCCTACATCGACGAGCCCGTCGCGTGGCCCGCCAAGCAGTTGGAGCGCCCCAGCCACGCGCGGCTGCAGCTGCTTGTGCTGGTTGCGCTGGCCTCCACCATGCACACCCTGGTGCTGCACAAGCTGAGAAAGTCCCGGCGCGGTCTCCTCCGCCGCAAGCTGCACATCAAGGACGACGGCGCCAGCATCCACACCGCCACGTCGCGCCCCGCCGCCGCCAAGCCCACCAACGGCACCGCCAAGCCCGCCGCGACCGGCCGGACCGACATCATGGCCAAGTTCTTTGCCGGCACCAAGCTCCTGAAGCTGGACGTCCGCGGCGCCATCTTCAACATGTTGCGCGTCGACACCCCCGACAACCTCGTGCTCCGCTTCGTGCGCGCGCGCAAGTGGGACGTGGAAAAGGCCGTGCTCATGTTGTGCAACACCATCAAGTGGCGCCTCACGGAGCTGCACCCCGACAAGTGGTTCCGCGAGGGCGAGTACTTTGTGCACCAAAAGAAGAGCATGCCGGGCCTCATTGTGCAGATGGAGAAAGGCAAGAGCGTCATCGTGGGCCACGACAAGGAGGGCCGCCCCGTGGTGTACGTGCGCGTGAAGTTGCACAAGCCGCTGGAGCAGACCAACGAGGAGATCGAGGCGTACACGGCGCTCGTGATCGAGTACTGCCGCATGTGGCTCCGCGAGCCCATGGACACGTGCCTGGTGGTGTTTGACATGACGGGCTTTACCCTCAGCAACATGGACTACGCGCCCGTCAAGTTCCTCATCAGCGCGTTCGAGGCGCACTACCCCGAGCTGTTGGGCTTGTTGTTTGTGCACAACGCGCCGTGGGTCTTTAGCGGCATCTGGAACGTGATCAAAAAGTGGTTGGACCCGGTGGTGGCGTCCAAGATCCGCTTCACCAAGAGCAAGAAGGACCTCCTCCAGTTCTTTGACGAGGACCAGTTGCACCTGCTGTTGGGCGGCCGCTTGGACTTTGAGTGGAAGTACATCCCCCCGCTGCAGCTGGACGTGCCCAAGGACGAGCCGGAAAAGAAGCGCGTGTTGGAGGACGAGCGCGAGCGCTTGTTCAACGAGTTCCACCGCTTGACGCGCCTGTGGGTGGCGTGCGACCTGGACGCCGCCAACGGCAAGTTGTTGCGCGCGCGCTTGCAGTTGGCGCTGGAGTTGGTGCAGAACTTTTGTCTTCTCGACCCGTACGTGCGCTACCGCGGCTGCTACGACCGCTTGGGCATGGTGCACTTGGACAGCTACGTGCTGGAGGGCTACGGCGAGGGCTTTGCCGAGGCGTTGGTCAACGGCACCGCCGACGTGTTTGTCAAGGAGAGCGCCGCGCCCCTCGAGGGCAAGAAGGCCAAGCGCGAGAGCACCGTCATGGTGAACGGCGCCAGCGTGGCCGCGCCCGACATGCCTGCCTTGCCCGAGTTGCGCACTGTGGCCGCCGCTGCGCCGCCGCCTCTCCCGTCGCCCACCGTGGGCAACGACCCGCACTCGCCGGACAGGAAGCGTCTCTCGCGCATGCCCGACGCCGCGCCCGCGCCGCCGCCACGTGCACGCTGCCTTCCCGATCTGGACAACGCGTTCCTCCACACAGGATGCTCTCCGCGGCTGCCCTGCCCCTGGTGCGGCGCCTCCCGCTCGCCACCGAGCCGGCCATCGCCGTAGTCCCGCTCGGCGCCACCGCCGCTGTCGTGTCTGCTGCGAGCGTGCACCTCCTCCAGCTCAGCCCGCTTGCCTGCGTGGCGCTCCACGAACGCTCGCCCGAGCTGCTTGCGGCGTACGGCCACAACACCGCCGCCGTGCGCTACCCGCCCGACATGCTTGCCGTGACCACGCTGCAGCACTGTGTCTTGGTGTACCGGCTCCAGCGCGACCTGGCGCACCACAGCGACGACATTCTCCTGGTGTTTTCCGCCACGCGGCTTCTCCAGGCCGGCGTGCCCCTCCAGCGGCCGGCCGGCTGGTTGGTGCTTCTGGCGGACGAGAACGAGCAGCCACTCGAGCCCGTGTGTCCGGTGTTGGTCAAGGCGGTCCGCATCGGCATGGGCATTGACAACGTCAGCGTTCCCGGCGGCGAGCTCGCCGTCGCTCGCTTCGGCGTCGAGACCACGGTCCAGTTCGTGCACCCGACCGACCGCACCCGCAACCACAGCATGTCCGTGCCGGTGGAGAGTGTGCGGGCGTGGATTCCCTGCGGCGCGGGGTTTGCGGGGGTCGCTGGCGATGGCGCCGTCTTCACCGCCACTCGCGACGGCGACGTGCACGAGCTTGCCGCCAGGACCAGCGACCCGGCTCCCGTGCTTGCGTACATCGATGCAGCCGAGGTGCTTGTGGTAGGCTCGGGCCGCGGGCTCCTGTTCTACCGGCTTGATGCCACGGCCGTTGGCTCTGCCGCCTTCCAACACGACGTGGCGTCGGTTCACGTCCATCCCGAGGGCCAGGCCCTTCTCGTGCACCTTGTGTCGGGTTCCTGGGCAATTGTGTCGCCGTTTGGCGCTGTGCTTCTCGACACCAGCACCACAGCGTCTGCTGTCGCCTGGCTCGACGCCCTTACGGTGGGTGCCGTGTCCGGCACGAGCGTCACCACGCACCCGCTCCGTCGGTGGCACCCATCGCCCGCAATCGGCGGCGCCGGCACCCCCCTCTTGTACGAAACCGCACGTGCGCTTGTGGTGGAGAGTCGCGGCGCGTCCGCCACCGTGCCGCTCCCGGAGTTTTTTCTCGCCAACCGGGCGTACCAGGTGCACCTCATGTCGGACGGTGCCACGGTGGTGGTCGGCAGCACGGTGGCTCTGGACCAGCGGCGCCTCATGTGCTACCACATTCCCTCGGCCACGTGGCGCACGTACAGCGACGAGTATGTTGGCGGACTCGGAGTGGTGGCGCTCCATCTGTTCAGCCACTACCTTGTGGTGGTTGCGCGCGTGCATGGCGATGCAGAACAGGGCGAGGTGGATGTGGAGGACGAGGTGTCCATCTACAACCTTGCAGGCTTGTGGCCACGCGAAGCCGCGACAGCCCCCGCCGACTTCACTGCCGATTTGGTCGTGTGGCGGTTGGTCTTGTCCGCGCCGTGTCTGTTTATGCTGGTGCTGAACTCCACACTTGCCATCACCACCACCGACAACCAGTTGTACCGCTACCGTCTCACGTACAGCGCGACACCGGCCCGCCTTCACTTTTTGGCGGAGCGCGCAGGCGCGGTTCCCGTGGACGTCATCGACTTGTCTGCCGGCGTGCAGGCGCTCCAGGTGTTGCCCTGTGGTCGTGGCGAGACGCTGGTGGTGCTCCAGAAGCACGGACAGCTCTACTGGTTGCAGCAGGTGCAGCAGGACTTGGGGGAGGCGGCGCTTGGCCCCTACACACTCCAGTGCTTGCAGCAAGCGGCGGAGCACTTACAGGTGCCGCACGCGAGCGACGGGGTGCAGCCGGGCAGCAACCACACCGTGGCGGTGTTTACCGGCCGGAGGTGGGTGTTGTATCTTGAGCCGGCGCCGGCGCCGCCCCTCGAGGTGGATGCACCGGGCGGGTATCCGCTCGTGTATGTGGACAGGGAGGCCGTGGTTTTGTTGCCCGAGACGGTGGTGGCGGGGTTGCGGGTGGAGCACCGCGTGCGGGCGTTGCTGGTGTTTGAACAGGCGGTGGCGTGGTACTGGGAACATGCGCCGAGGGGGATGGGTGCGTATGTGGCGCGGCTCGACGGAGAGGTGGCTGTTCGTGGGTTGGAGCGGGCGGTGGCGCGGTGTCTTGCAAGGACGCCGGACGTGGAGGCGAGTGGGAAGGTTGCGGCGGAGATCCGGGGGCTCACGACGGAACAGCAGTACCTTGCGGCGGTGGTGCCGGCGGTGCGAAAGACGGAGATCAGCGCGCCGGGGACTGCGGACAAGTGGACGTATCCTCTTGTGTTTGACGTGTGGTTTGCGGGCGCGAGTCCGCAGGCGTGGATTGAGAGCGTTGTTGCGGGCTGCACGGAGGACTGTTCGCTTGCCGTGCACGCGCTCCCGGTGTGCTTGAACTATCTCCACGACCAGGGCGGAAACGGGGTGGATGCGGGGGTGGTGCGGCAGGTGTGGGGGCGGGTGGTGGCGGCAGCAGACTATGCCTCGGCCACCGACATTGCACGGTGGTTGCATGCGGTGAGTCCAGAGTTGGCGGAGGAGTTGGCAGAGGAGTTGGTGGGGGCGTGCTGAGGACGCACGAAAAGGCATACATGTCTACGTCCACAAGTAGTAGACCACTCTCCAGCCACGGTAGTGCTCGAGCGGCGGCTCCGGGTTGGCGGCAATGTCGTCGAAGATGGTCTTCAAGTCCACCTCCTGGGGGCGGCGGTAGGGGGTCCTCTTGTAGAGCTTCCAGCCAAGGAACAAGGCAAAGAAGAGCGGGATGGACAAGTAGCGCAGAACAAAGGACTCGGCGGTGAAGCGGCCGTGGATGAAGTTGGCAAAGCCGCCGGTCAAGAGCAACAACAAGGAGAAGGCTCCCAGGACCCAGGCGTAGTACTCGGTGCCGGGGATGGTGTGCGGGAGGTCTGCGCGCGAGTAGCCCTGGGCGCGCAAGGCACGCATCATGTGGACGTGGTTCACCAGGATGGCAATCCAGCCGACAAGCAAGTTGGAGGAGGTGAGGTTCTGGAGCCACAGAAAGACGGTGTTGGAGCCGCTGGAGCACAGCATGTACAGCAAGGGCATGAAGAGAACGGTGATGCCGACGCCCCAGTAGGGGACGCCGCGCTTGTTGGTGGTGGTGAATGCCTTGGGGGCGTGGCCACGGGCGGCAAGGGCAAACAAGATGCGGGAAACGCCGACGATGGCGTGGTTGGCAGCGCTCCAGGCGGACGTGAGCACGATGGCGTTGAAGATGTGCGGGAGCACCTTGATGCCGGAGCGCTGGATGGCAACGACAAAGGGGGAGGAGGAGGCGGTGCCGCTGCTGGTGGCAATGGTCTTGTCGTTGGAAGGGACAATGAGCGTCACCACAAACAAGGCAATCATGTACAAGGCGACAACGCGGAAGAGAATGCGCTTGGAGGCAGTGAAGATGGCGCGGCGGCGGTACTTGGTTTCGCCGGCAAGCAAGGCGACCGTCTGGGCACCGCCAAAGGCGTACACCGCCGAGTTCAACACGGTCCAGAAGCCGAGGAAGTTGCCGAAGGAGCCGGTGGCGTAGCGGGGGACAAAGGGCCCCGGGTTGCGCCAGTACTGGAACCCGATGGGCTTCTTGTCGGGGCCGCCGCCGGCGTCGATGATGATGCCGACCACCACCAGCATGAAGATGAGGGCCACCTTGAGGATGCCAAAGAGGAACTCGATCTCGCCGAACACCCGCACGCTGAACACGTTCAGCAACACGACCAAGACGCCAAAGATGGACAACCACACGGCGGGGTTCAAGTCGGTCCAGTACTGCATGATGACGGCGGTGGCGGCAAGCTCCTGGGGGATGATGTTGCCGTAGACGGTGAGCCAGCCGAGGGCAAAGCCCAACGCGGGGTCGACAAAGTGGATCGAGTGCGGCACCAGGCCTCCGGTGGCGGGCATGAACAGTGCGATCTCGGCCATGGCGAAGCAGTTCATGCCGACAATGATGCCCACGACGAGGTAGGCGAGGAGGGTGCCGACCGGGCCAGCGGTGGCGAGGGTGCCGCCCGAGGAGAGAAACAAACCGGTGCCAATCACCAGGCAGAGGGCGATCATCTGGATGTGGCGTTGGTGGAGACCCTCGTGGAGGTTGTTGCGGTCGTGGCCAAACACCGCATCGTCGGTGGTGTGGTTGGAGGTGAGGGAGTCGGCGCCGATCAGGGCCACCTCCACGTCCGGAACGGTCTTCTTGTCGATCGCAGACATGGCTGGCGTGGTGCTACAGGAGGTGGTTGGGGTATAAATAGTGGCTCTGGCGGCTTATCGTGGGCGTGGGCCCGGGGAGAGATAAGGGCAGGCAGAACGGCGCGTTTAGCGGATCGGTCTGCTGATGGAGCCGTGCATGCGGCTTTACCGTCGGAGATAAGCCGTCGGAGATGCATTTGCGTGGCTGCATGCCGAGGACGCGCGCGGAGACGGCGAGGGCCCGGGCGAGGGCTCGGGCGAGGGCTCGGGCGAGGGGCGAGGAGCGCGGCGCGGAGAGAGGCACTCGGGACACCGGCCACAAGGCCCTCTGAAACAGCCCCGGCGCCCGCACGCGGGCCGGCCCCACTAGCGTGGCGTCGTCTGCGTGCCGGCCCACTCTCTGCGCCGCGCTATCAGAGATAAGGACAGTTGCAAGCGATAGCACTGCCCCGGGGCGCTGGCAGAGGCGCGGGGGCAGATGCAAGGCACTAGCGCGGGGGCGTGGGGGCGCGGCGCCGTGGCGCGGACAGGAGTGCCCCGGACAGCGCCGTGGCCCGGGTAGAACTGCCCGTCCTGGCGCGGCTTGGGCGCCGCTGTCCGGAGGGGGCGCTGCCCGGGCGGCTCTTCCGGGGCTGTGTGGGGCGCGGCGGCCTGCCCCTGGCGCGTGCGCCTGTGCCCAGGGGGCGCTACACGCACGGCTGGTGCCCCGCGCCCAACGTCGCTGCACCCCGCCCCGCCGCTGCACCCCGCCGCGCCGTGCCCCTGGCGTCTCGTGCCGGCAAAGCCCAGCGCTCTCGGGCCGCGGTTGTTGGGGCGGGGCCGGCACGGCAGTCTGCACGCCAGGCTGCTCCGCGACGCGGGCCGCCGTTCTCCGGCCAATGGGAGCGCGTGCCGCGGAGACTAAGACGGCGGCGGGCTTGGCGTGGGTGACGCCCCCGCGCGCCCCGCGTGGTTGGCTGCGGCGCAGCGCCGCGTTGCCGCCGCAGTCGCACGGAGCGCAGCAGGCGCCCGGAGAAACTAGCGCAACAGCGAGCGCCGCCTTGTTAGTGCGCACGGCGCGGCATCGCCGAGCCCGCTAGGACGCATTGACGTCTGCACGCCGAAGCACCCCGCATCCGTTGCCGCGGCAACGTGTGCGCGGCTGCAGCCCGGAAAAACCACACGCATGGCCGACGGTGCGCGTGCGGAGTCTGGGGGCCGACGTGGCGCCGCGCGCGGCGGTATAAAGCGCGCGGCGGTCCGGGGTGCTTGCGGTGCGACAATGTCCCACTCCGCTGCATCCACAATCGACCGTGTGGCGACGCTCGAGACCAAGAACGAGACCGGCCACGTTGAGGAGGCCGAGGTGGGCGTGCTCCGCGCCAACGCCGTGGCGGTGCCTGCGTCGTGCGCCCACATGCTGGAGGAGGAGTTCAGGGTGTTCACCGAGAAGGTGAAGCGCAAGGTGGACCTCCGCATCCTCCCGATGGTGGTGCTCATCTACATCCTCAACTACCTCGACCGCAACAACATTGCGAGTGCACGGCTCGGCGGGTTGGAGGACGAGTTGCAGCTCACGCTGACACAGTACCAGACGTGTATCCTGATCTTGTTCGTGGGCTACATCTTGATGCAGGTGCCGGCAAACATGTTCTTGTCCAAGATCGGCAAGCCGCGCATCTTCATTCCCGTCATCATGTGCAGCTGGGGCGTCATCTCGGCCTGTGTTGGCGCGGTGCAGCTGTTTGGCGGGTTGGTGGCGGTGCGGTTCATTCTCGGCTGGGTCGAGGCCGGCTTCTTTGGCT
>JAJMSD010000159.1:0-18141 GCA_030558265.1 [Candida] pseudocylindracea
TGGCCATGTTCATCACGGAGCCGTTGATCCGCGCGTTGGGGACGGGGGTGTTGTTTCTGATTGTGGGGGGCGTGTTGGTGGTGTTGGCGGCGGTCATGTGGCTCCTCAAGACGCGCGGCAGCCGCTGGCGCCAGCACTACGACCTCCAGCGGTTGTACGACATGATGGGGTAGAATAGACTCCTCGCATTAGTGGCTCCGCCTAGCCCTGCAACAAGTGCTCGATTGCGCCCTGCACCAGCCCGCCGCTGCGGCGCAACGCCTGCACGTTGCGGTCGAACTCAAAGAACCCCATGTCGTTCAACTGGCGCAACTGGGCCTCGTAGCGCACCTCCGGCGGTGTGTTGTCCTCGGCCGGCGGCGCGGCTCCGAACGGGCTGCCGCCGCCCAACATGCCCTGCAACTGCTGCAACTGCTGCAACGCGGCCATGGGGTCCTGCGGAGCCGCGCCCGGGTTGAGCAATGCCGCGAACGGGTTGGCGGCGGCGGGCAGGGCCGCGGGCGCCGCTCCCGACGCCGCGGGCGCCGCTTCCGAGGAGGCCGGCGGCCCGGCACTGCCCGGCATGGGGAACGCCAGCCCCGCGCCCTGCTGCGCACGCTGCACCAGCATCATCTGGCGCATCATCTGCGGGTCGGTCAACATGTTCTGGGTGAACTCGCTGGTGAGGAGGGCGCGCGCGGCGCTGCGGTCCATGTTGCGCATCATGGGGTTCTGGTCAATCATCATGTCGACAATCTGCGGGTTGGAGAAGGCGGCGCGCATCTGCTCGCGGAAGCCCGGCGCCAGCATGAGCTGCTCGAGCTGGTCCTCGCTCGGCATCATCCCGCCCATGCCGTCGCTGCCCATGAGCAGCAGAAGATCGGGCATCTGCGCGCCGTACCCGGCGTAGCGCGCGCTCGTGAGGTCGTTGAGCGGGCTGTGGCCCTGCCCGGCGGCAATGTTCGTGGGGACGTTGTTGGCGGGCGCCGCGGCGGCAGGCGCGGGCGCCGCAGCCGGTGCCGGCTCTGCAGAGCGACGGACACCGACGCAGTGGAGCGAATGGCCCAGGACAACCTTGTACAGCTCGAGCGTCTGGTCGTCCTTCAACACCTTGCCGGAGTAGATAAGACGCATGGTCTCGACGGGGATTTCGGTGAGAGCCAGCACCTGCTGCTTGAGCTCGGCCACGGTTGCGGTTGCCGCCACCAGCACGTCGTACTTCTTCTCGCCCGCACACTTGATCGTGATCTGGAGGTCCAGCATGGGAGGAGGGATGGAAGCAGATGGAACGTGGCTGCTGCGGGCGCATCCGTGCACCAGGGTGTGTGTGGCTACCGGGCTGCGCCGGCGCAGAGCGTTTGTATTCATGCTGGAGGAGCGCGAGAACACGGAGACCGGGGAGGGCGGCGCGGCGGTGGAGGCGGTCGGGGCGGTGGCGGAGGGGGCCGCTGCTGCGGCGGAGGGGTCTGCTGCCGTGGCGGAGGTGGATGGCGCCGCGGTGGAGGGGGATGGCGCCGCGGTGGAGGTGGATGTTGCTGCGGCCGAGGACATTGCCGACGCGGTGCTTGCGGATGTGGATGCGGTGGACGTGGAGGGCGTGGACATTGCCTCGCTCGATGCTGCGCTTGCTCCGGTCGATGCCGAGCTCGCGGCCGACGCAGGCCTCGCGGCCGACACAGACCTCGTGGACATGGACATCCTGCTTGACCCCGCCGACATGGACGCCGACATGGATATGCTCATGAAGCCCCCGTTGGCGGTGGGCTCGGGTCCCCAGGCCGTGTCCTCTGCCGACACGCAGATGGCGCCGTCGGTCCACGCCCGTCTCTCACAGTCTGTTGCCGGGTACCTTGCCCACGCCATGCACATCCAGCTAACGCCCGAGACGGCGGCTCTTCTTGTGGACGCCGTGGGACAGAAGGTGGACGAGATGGTGGCACAGCTCCACCGCGTGACGGAGGTGCAGCGCCGCCACGAGCCCGCGCTACAGGACTTGTGGGTGTCGATGCGGCTCCTGAGCCGGAGCCCCGACGGCGACATTACAGCTGAGAAACAGGCGTTGGTGGCGACGCTCGAGCAACACCGGCAGTTTGTCGCGAGCAGCTCGGAGGACGCACGTGCGTGGCGCGCAATCCAGCAGACACAGGCGGCGGTACCGCCGCCGGACGAGGACGAGCCGGCGCAGGACGACCCGCTGGCGGTCTTTTTCAACGACACACATCTGCACGCGCTTGCGGAGTTCGTGAACCCCCCGGGGGCGGACCACCGCACCGTGTACGAGCAGCTGCACGGCATGGCGGGCTACGTGCCGTCGTGGTTGCCCATCTTCCCGCCGCAGTACACGTACCGCGCAACGGCGACATACGTGGACCGGCTCGAGGACGTGCGCGAGTTGACGGTGCGCATGGTGGACGAGAGTCGGTTGGTGCAGGACGCCCTCACGGCGTTGTTGCCGCATAAGCCGAGCTTGCGGGAGGTGGATGGCGTGGGCGACGGAAGCAGCGAGCTGGAGGCGGAGCTGGGCGGGAGCACGCCGATGACGGCGGTTGACGCGGTCGATCTGGACGCGGAGCAGCCGCCGGCCAAGGGGGGCAGGGGAGCGGCCGCCAAGACCGAGCCGCCGGTGCCGTCGGTGGCGGTGTCGGGTGCGCCAACCCCAGGGGCGGTGCCATCGGTGGCGGTGTCGGCAGCGCTGTCGGTGGCGGTGTCAGCCGCGCCGACGCCCGGCGTGGTGTCGGCTGCGCCGAGCCCGGGCGTGATGCTGGGGGCGGTGACCCCGATGTTGGCGCCGCCCACGGGGATTGCGGGGGTGGCGTTGTCGGCGCCGCCGGCCACATTGGTGCCGCCGGTGCTGCTGGCGGGAGGGCCGCCGTACCCGGTGTTCCACGGCCAGGTCCCGCACCAGTACGTGTCGCAGAAGGGGCTTGTGGGGACGACGCCGACGCAGAAGGCGCCGTCCGCAGTGGCCACCCCTGCGCCGCCGGTGACGTATCCGTTCGACGTGGAGCTCTATGCGGCGCGGCGCATCAAGTCGCTTGCGAAGCACGCGGCACAGCGCGAGGAGCGGGCGGCCCGGACGGACACATTGATGGAGGAGCGGGACGAGCTGTTCCGGGCGCTCGAGCGTGTGATGTCGCCTTACGCGCATGCGCCGGCGGAGCTGCTCGACGCGGTGCTTGGGGCGTTTGGGGCGCAGGAGTTCCAGCGGGCGGCACGCTACGTGGTGGGCCGCGACCGGCGGAAGCGGGTGCGGCTCGCGGCGGCGGTGGAGGCGGCGGCGGTGGAGGCGGCGCAGGTGCTCGAGCAGGCGGCGCAGGAGCGTGTGTACGAGCAGTGGAGTAGCGACGAGGAGCCGTGAGCGGGCGCGACGCGAGGCGGCCGTCCGCGCGGCAGGCTCCGCTAGCCGAGAAGCCGGCCTGCACGCAGGCGATGGGCGAAAAATGCATGCGCGCAGCACCACACATTGCGCCCGCCCCACAGCGCGTTTCCTTTGTGCACTTGGCTGGTTTGAGTTGGCATGGAGCAGTCCGCGACGACGATATCTCTTCCGCCGCTGCTTCCGTTCCCGGTGACGGTGGTGCTGCTTCTTGCGGGCGCGGGGAGCACGGTGCGGCGCAACCAGCCGTTGTTGCGGTACCGGTACTGGGAGTACCAGCAGGCGCCGAGCGAGGAGTCGGAGGAGGAGGAGGTGCCGGTGCCCAAGAAGAAGATCCGGGTGGAGATGGTGGGCACGTTTGACTGCCCGTGCGACGGCGAGGTGGTGCGGTGGACGGTGGTGCAGGGACAGGAGGTGGCGCACGCGGGACAGCCGGTTGGCGAGATCATGGAGCCGTGCGCGCACCCGGTGCAGTTTGGTGGGTTGTGTGCGTACTGCGGCAAGCTGGTGGACGAGAAGGACTACCTGAGCAACCAGGAGCCAGAGCGTGCGCCAGTGCAGATGACGCACGGGACGGCGGGGTTGCGGGTGCTGCGGGCGGAGGCGGAGCGCGTGGAGCACGACGCGACGGCGCGGTTGCTCGAGGACAAGAAGTTGGTGCTTGTGGTGGACTTGGACCAGACGGTGATCCACGCCACGGTGGAGCCGACGGTGCGGGAGTGGATGCAGGACCCCAAGAGCCCGGAGTACAACGCGTTGAAGGGGGTGCGGGCGTTTCTGTTGGAGGAGCGGCGGATTGCGCCGCCGGACTACAAGGGTCCGCCGATCGAGATTGTGACGCTGTGGTACTACGTGAAGTTGCGTCCGGGATTGCAGCAGTTCTTGGAGCGCGTGCTGCGCAAGTTCGAGATGCACATCTACACCATGGCGACGCGTGCGTATGCGTTGGAGATTGCCAAGATCATTGACCCGGAGCGCAAGTACTTTGGCGACCGCATCTTGTCGCGGGACGAGAGCGGCAACATGACACACAAGCTGCTTGAGCGGTTGTTTCCAACGGACACGCTGTTGGTGACGGTGATCGACGACCGCGGGGATGTGTGGGGGTGGTGTGACAACTTGATCAAGGTGGTGCCGTACGACTTTTTTGTGGGCATTGGTGACATCAACCTGACGTTCTTGCCGAAGCAAACGGCGGTGTTGGCGCCTAGCCGGAAAGGCAAGTTGGTGGACTTGGTGGAGGAGGCTATGGAGGCGACGCAGCCCACGCAGCTGACGGAGCTGGTGGCGCTGGCGGAGCTGGCGGAGCTGGCGGAGCTGGCGGAGCTGGCGGAGCCGACGCAGGCCGACCTGACACAGGAGGCCGCGGGGGAGGCTGCGGAGGAGGCTGCGGAAGAAGCCACGGCAGGGGGTGCAGCAGAGGCCGTGGGAGAGGCGGTCGGGAACGGGGCTGGTGAGGCCACGGACGCCGCAGTGTCGTCCAGCGCGCCTGACGAGGCCGAGCACACAGAGGAGGAGCTCCGCCAGCTTGCCGAGGCGGACTCAGAGCGCATGGCGCAGCTCGAGGCACAGGTTCAGGACCGGCCGCTTGCCAAGCTCCAGCACGACCTCCTCGAGATGGCAAAGGAGCAGCACGTGGAGACGCCGCAGCTGCTTCTCTCGGACGACGACAAGGAGCTCTTCACGCTCGAGAAGGCGCTCGAGCGGGTGCACGAGACGTACTACAGCCGGTACACGGGCGGCGTGCCGCCGCGGATTGTGGACATCATGCCGTCGATGAAGCGGCGGGTGTTTGGGCTGCTTACGTTTGTGTTCAGCGGGTTGCTCCCGCTCAACCGCGACCCGTTTTCGGCGGACATTGTGGTGTGGTGTCGGCTGTTCGGGGCGCAGGTGGAGGTGGACCCGTTCCCGCACGTCACGCACGTCATCTGCAAGAACCCGGGCACGTTCAAGGTGCGGTACCTGCGGGAGGCGATCCCGGGAGTGAAGATCGTGCACCCGGACTGGGTGTTTGCGTGTCTTGCGCAGTGGCGGCGGTTGGACGAGACGCCGTACCTCATGGAGGAGGACGCGGAGCTGGAGAAGGTGCGGGTGCTGGAGCGGGACATTGAGCGGTACCGCGCGGATTTGGAGCGGCGTCTGCAGGCGCGGCGGCAGCAGCAGCAGGCGGCGGCGGAGGCGCCGGTGTTGGACGAGTTGAACGTGGACTGGGACGAGATCAACAAGGAGGTGGACGACTTTATGCTGAGCGAGGGCGAGCCGGGCGAGGACAGGGAAAGCGAGAACAGCGACAGCCTGGACGACGCGGCGGAGGAGCACGACGACCACGGCGAGCCGGACGACCCGGCCGAGGGCATGGACGACTTGGAGCGGGAGTTGATGAACGAGCTCGGGGAGTTCGCGTAGGCAATGTATCATACACGACTGGCTGGAGGACGCGCGGGCTGCCGGCGGGCGGGCTGTTATCTGGCGGGCTGTTATCTGGCGCATCTGGCGGAACCGGCGGAACTTACGTCACGGCGGCGGAACAGCCAAACGGCTGTGGCTGCGCATTCCGCTGCGGCTGCATGCGCCCGGCGCGCCGTGCATGAGATTCCGCCCGCGTCTGTCCGCACACGGCAACTCCACCGGCCCACGCCCGGGATTCCGCCTATCTTGCCCGGCCCCAAGCCACCGCACGCCACCCGATTCCGCCGATTAGTCAGGCCCTGGCTATAAGAACCCGTGCGGCTCGACACGTCGCCGTCCACGCCCCTGTTCGCGCCGCCGTGCACACGTCTGTTCGCATGTCTGCCCACACGTCCTTGCCCCTGGCTCCCCCGGTGGGTCTCGGCGTGCGCCATCTCCTGGTGCTGCTCGGCGTCGGCGATGCCGAGCTGCCGGCCCCGCGCATCATCAGCGACCTTCTGTTCGACACGCCGGCCGGCAGTGTCATGGCCATCATGGGCGGCTCCGGCGCCGGCAAGACCACCTTGTTGAACGTGTTGCTGCAGCGCCTCACGATGGACTCGGGCAAGTTGGCGTTCGCCGGCGAGATCAACTACACCGGCCCCGACCGCGCCCCGTTGGCGTCGGTGCGCAGCGCGTATCTTCTCCAGACCAATGCCTTCTTGCCCGGTCTCCTGGTGCGCGAGACGCTCGAGTATGCCGCTGCGCTCCGCTTCCCTGCCGGCACCTCTGCCGCCGTTGTGGACGAGGAGGTGACGCGCCTCCTCGACAAGTTGCAGTTGCTGCGCATTGCCAGCCACGTTATCTGCCTGTTTGCGAACCCGGAGCACACAAGCTTGTCGGGCGGCGAGCAGCGCCGCGTGTCGCTTGCCATCCAGCTTCTCTCGCGCCCGAGCATCTTGTTTCTCGACGAGCCCACCACCGGCTTGGACTCGGCCAGCAGCTTGCAGCTCATGGACATCTTGAAGGAGTTGGCGCGTGAGGGCATGACCGTCATCATGGCAATCCACCAGCCGCGCTTCCAGATCTTGCAGCAGTTGGATCTGTTGTGCTTGTTGGCGGCCGGCGGGCGCTTGGTGTTCCACGGCTCGTTGGCGGCCGCCACAGAGTACTTTGAGCAGGTGACGGGGGGCGCCTCCACGCCGGCCCAGCCCGAGACGCCCATCGACATCGGCAAGCACGTCAACGCCGTGGACCTCATCATGGATATGACGGTCAAGAACGTCGCCACGGAGGCAGAGGAGCGGAAGTCGGCGGCCCGCATCGATCTGCTCGTTGCGCGCTGGCTGGAGCGCCTGCAGGTGCAGTTCCCGCCCGTGCCGCAGACAGAGCTGGAGGCCAAGGCCCACTTCCGCCACAACATGGCGCTTTTTGCCAAGAAGGTGAACCTTCCGCTCTGGCGCGAGATTGCGGTGACGACGCGCCGCACGTGGGTGCTCACCGCGCGGGACTACTTTTCGCTCACGGCTCTCAACGGCGGCTCCATCATTCTCGCGGTGTGCATCGGGTGGTTCTTTTACAAGGAAAAGCCCGACCTCAAGGGCATTCGTGCCGTCACCTCCAGCTTGTACTCGTTGCTCGAGGTGCTTGCGTTCCTCCCGCTGTACTACGAGTTGATCCGGCTTTTTGCCATGGACGGCCCTGTGTTTGACCGCGAGCGCCGTGAGCACGTGGTGCTGGTGACGGGCTTTCTTGTGCTGCGGCGGTTGGCGCGCTTTCTCCTCGAGGACTTGCCGGTGGCGCTCTTCTACGCCGTGATCAACTACTTTATGATCGGGCTTGGCAGCACCAACGGCGGCGGGGCGCGGCGCTTCTTTGTCTACTTTGCCGTGTCGTTGCTCATCAACTGCGCCGGCATGGCTATGCTGTCGGTGCTGTACGCCATTCTGGGCTCGTTTGCCGAGGCGCAGGTGTGGTTCAACTTGTTCTACCAGTTGCAGAACCTCGGCAGCGGCTTCTTTGTCAACGCCGCCGCCATGCCCGTGTACGTGCGCTGGGTCAAGTACGTGGCGTACTTCTGGTACTCCTTCAACGCGCTTGCGCTGAACCAGTTCTCGGACTTCCAGGGCGACTGTGGCGCCGCGACGTGTCCCGAGGAGTACTCGGGCCTCTACATTCTCGACACGTTGGGGGTGCGGCCGCACTACTTGACGGTGCCCATCATTGTCACGTTTGCGTGGTTCATTGGCTTCCTTCTCATCACCTGGGCCTTCTTGATGTACCGCCTGCCGAGCATGAAGATGGCGGGCAAGTCCAAGAAGCGGGCCGAGAGCGAGGAGATGCCTGACGCTGACTCGTGCAGCACCGTGGATGTGGGTGTCGAGGTGGAGAAGCAGCAGTCGCGCCTCGCGCTGGTGCTGCTCGCGCTTGACGACATTGACATGCACGTGAGCAATGCCGGCGTGGTGGCGCGGGTGATGCGGCTTGCGGGCAGGGCGCCCGCGCCGTACCACCTCCTCGACCACGTGAGCGCGTCGTTTGCCACCGGGCAGCTCAACGCCATCATGGGCCCGCTGGGGCTGGGCAAGACGACGCTTCTCAACCTCCTTGCGGACCGGCTCCTGCTGCTGCTGCTGTACGTGGTGTCGGGCAACGTGGTGATCGACCACCACCACTGCATGCAGCCGCACGGGTTGGGCAAGTACGCGGCGTACGTGATCCAGCTGGACGACATGCTCTCGCCGCACCTCACGGTGCGCGAGACGTTGGAGATCCAGACACGGCTCCGGTTCCCGCACATGCCGCGGCCGGAGGTGGAGCTGCGCGTGGGGACGCTTGTGCGGCAGATGGGGCTTGTGGACTGCGTGGACAACTTGGTGGGCAACGCGGATGTGAAGGGCATCAGCGGCGGTGAGAAGCGGCGCGTGCTGATTGCCATCCAGTTGTTGCAGCGGCCGCAGTTGTTGTTGCTCGACGAGCCGACGCTGGGGTTGGACAGCCACACGGCGCTGGTGATTGTGGGCTTGCTCGCGCTGTTGGCGCGTGAGAACGGCACCACGGTGATCTTCACGGTGCACCAGCCCAAGCAGGAGATGTTCGACGCGTTCGGGACCGTGTTGCTTCTTGCCCGCGGCGGGCGCGTGGTGTACAACGGCGCGCCGGCGGGTGTGGGGCCGCACATGGCGAGCGCGGGCATGGTGCTTCCGCCGCACACGTCGACGGCGGACTTTGTGCTCGATGTGGTGACGCCGTGCGGGGGCGACGAGGCGGAGGCGCTGCAGGAGCGGGTGGGCCGGTTGGTGGAGTTCTGGCGCTCGGAGTCGCCCAAGAGCAGCGTGTCGCTGCCGGTGCTGGTGGAGGCGTCGCCGCAGGTGCTCAAGGAGGAGTATGGGCTCGAGGTGTTCGAGCCGCAGCTGTTCTGGCGCACGTTTGCAGTGGTGTTGTACCGCACGGTGGTGACGCAGAGACGGTCGTGGGACGTGTTGGCGCTCAAGGTGGCGCAGCTGGTGATGTTCGGCGTGTGTCTTGCGTTGTTCTTTGCGCCGGTGAAGCACGGGGCGACGGGCGTGAGCGACCGGTTGGGGTTGATCCAGGAGGTGCTGATGATTCTCTGGATCGGGTGCTTCAACAACTTGAGCATGTACCCGCAGGAACGCAACTTGTTCCACGCCGAGTACCGCGACGGCACGTACGGTGCGTTGGTGTTCAATCTCGGCTACGCGGCGCAGGAGCTCCCGTTTGAGTTCGTGAGCTCGGTGGTGTTTTCGGCGTTGGCGGTGATGGCGGTGGGGCTCCCACGCACGCCGGGCTTGTTCTTTGTCTGCGTCTACTGCTGCACGGCGTTGATGTCGATCGGCGAGCTGCTCGGGATCATGTTCAACCTGTTCTTCCTCAACCCGGGGCTCGCGGTGTGTCTCGTGCTGTTGTTCCTCACGTTGGGCACGTTCATGGGCGGGACAATGCTGTTCCTGATGCCGCCCTTCTTCAAGGCGTGGAACTGGCTCAACGGGCCCAAGTACAGCACGGGCGTGCTCATGATGAAGGTGTTTGAGAACGAGACGTTCCGGTGCGGCGCGGACGCGGCGAGCTGCCAGCTCGACCTGGGCCGCGCGGTGTTGGAGACGTACGGCGTGGATGTGAACGTCCCCGTGTACTTGGGCGCGTTGTTTGTGTGCGCCTTCCTCCACCGCGTGGTTGCGTGCGTGACGGTGTGGTACCGCGCGCGCTTCATGTTGTAGTCACCTGCACTTAGTCATTCTCCTTTATCGCCCACTTTTTTTTCCAATGTCTGCGAACGAAGTGGCCGAGGAGGTTGCGAAGCTCTACCTTGACGACGTGACGGGGGAGAAGGTGTCGAAGACGGAGTTGAAGCGCCGGCAGAAGAAGCGGTTCAACGAGCAGCGCGCGGCGGAGAAGGCGGCCAAGGCGGACGCGACCAAGCCGAAGGCGGCCAAGGCGCAGGACGAGCTTGCGGACTTGACGCCGAACCAGTACTTTGAGATCCGCTCGCGCCAGATCGACGCGTTGCGCGTGCCCGGCGCGCCCAACAACCCGTACCCCCACAAGTTCGAGGTGGAGATTCTGGTGCCGGAGTTCAAGAAGCAGTACGGGCACTTGCAGCGCGGCGAGACGTTGCCGGAGGTGAAGGTGCAGGTGGCGGGCCGCATCATGACGAAGCGCGAGGCGGGCCAGAAGTTGAAGTTCTACGCGTTGAAGGGCGACGGCGAGGTGGTGCAGATCATGGCGCAGGCCCAGGACGCGGCGGAGGGCGAGTACGAGAAGCAGCACGAGTTGTTGCGCCGCGGCGACATCATCGGCGTGGTGGGGTACCCGGGCCGCACGGCGCCGTCCAAGGGCGGCGAGGGCGAGTTGTCGGTGTTTGCGACGGAGGTGAAGTTGTTGACGCCGTGCTTGCACATGTTGCCGACGGACCACTTTGGCTTCAAGGACCAGGAGGGCCGCTACCGCAAGCGGTTCCTCGACTTGATTGTCAACAACCCGACGCGCGCCAAGTTCATCACGCGCGCCAAGATCATCACGTACATGCGCAAGTTCTTTGACGAGCGCGGGTTCATCGAGGTGGAGACGCCGATGATGAACGTGATTGCGGGTGGCGCGACGGCCAAGCCGTTCATCACGCACCACAACGACTTGGACATGCAGATGTACATGCGTGTGGCGCCCGAGTTGTTCCTCAAGGAGTTGGTGGTGGGCGGCATGGAGCGCGTGTACGAGATTGGCCGCCAGTTCCGCAACGAGGGCATTGACATGACGCACAACCCGGAGTTCACGACGTGCGAGTTCTACCAGGCGTACGCGGACGTGTACGACGTGATGGAGACGACCGAGATGTTGTTCCTGGAGATGGTGAAGGAGATCACGGGCGACTACAAGATCACGTACCACCCGGACGGCCCGCAGGGCGAGGCGCTCACGTTGGACTTTTCGCGTCCGTGGAAGCGCATCAACATGATTGAGGAGTTGGAGAAGATCCTCGACGTCAAGTTCCCGCCGGGCAACAAGTTGCACGACGAGGAGTCGAACAAGTTCTTCCGCGACGTGTTGGCGAAGCAGGGCCTCGAGTGCCTGCCGCCGTTGACGAACGCGCGCATGTTGGACAAGCTCGTGGGCGAGTACTTGGAGCTGCTGTGCATCAACCCCACGTTCATCTTTGGCCACCCCGAGATGATGCTGCCGTTGGCCAAGTACGACCGCAAGGTGCCCGGCTTGTGCGAGCGCTTCGAGGTGTTTGTGGCGACGAAGGAGATCTGCAACGCGTACACCGAGTTGAACGACCCGTTCGACCAGCGCGCGCGGTTCGAGGAGCAGGCGAACCAGAAGGCGCAGGGCGACGACGAGGCGCAGATGATCGACGAGGTCTTCTGCAACGCGTTGGAGTACGGTCTCCCGCCCACCGGCGGCTGGGGCTGCGGCATCGACCGCATCGCCATGTTCCTCACCGACTCCAACACCATCCGCGAGGTGTTGTTGTTCCCGACCTTGAAGCCCGAGGACCGCTGATTACGCGGGGTCGTGTGGGCACCGGGCGTGTGCCAGGTTTGTTTTGGTTGCGGGGTCCTAGTAGCGTGTTAGTGTACTGTTCGCCGAGGTCATGTCTAGTGCTATCTGGCGGGGAGCTGTCTTTGCGCGTGCGGGCGTGCGGTCGGTGGCGGTGCTGCCGGTGCGCGCGGCGGTGCCGGTGCTCAATGGGGCGCGGCCGTTTTCGCTGAGCGCGCCGGCCAACGCGGCCGCCGACAAGGAGAAGGAGAGAGCGAAGCTCGCCAAGGAGAAGGAGAAGGCAAAGCTCGAGAAGGAGAAGGAGAAGGCAAAGCTCGCCAAGGAGAAGGCAAAGCTCGAGAAGGAGAAGGAGAAGGCAAAGCTCGCCAAGGAGCGGGAAAAGGCCAAGCTCGCCAAGGAGAAGGAGAAGGCCCGGGCCAAGGCCGCCAAGGAGAAGACCGCCAAGGAGAAGGCCAAGGCGGCGCGGCTGGCGCAGACGGCCAAGGCGAGAGAGAACAAGGCGCACAGCGAGCTCATGGAGCGCGTCTACGGCAAGAAGGCGGTGCGGTCGGCCCGCCTGTACTTTATGTCGGAGGCAATGAAGGGCGGCGCGGGCGCTCAGGTGGAGCGCAAGGACCTCATGAAGGCGGTGAGCGCGCAGTGGAAGGAGATGCTGGAGACGGAGCGCGCGCCGTACGAGGCGCAGGCGGAGACGCAGCGCCAGGCGGTGCAGGCGGTGCGCGCGCGGATCCCCAAGCGCCCGCTGATGCCGTGGGTGCGCTTTGTCACGGACAACTACGCCAGCGTGCCCAGGACGGACGGCAACGGCATTGCCGAGGCGGGCCAGGTGCTTCTGGCGCGGTGGAAGGCCATGTCGCCGGAGGAGAAGGCACGGCAGTACCCGCCGGTGTCGCCGGAGGAGTGGGCGGCGTACCGCGCGGCCGTGATCGAGTTCGAGGCTGCGCGGCTCAAGGAGCTCGCGGTGGAAGACGCCGCGTAGGACGGGCCGCGGTCTACGGCTAGCGCGGCGCGAATGTATGCAATCTCTATATCCACCGTCGGTGTACCCCGAGGGCGGACTCAAACCATGCAGTCGCTCTAGCGCGCGGGGCAGCGTGCCGGGCGTGGGGGCGCCCGCCACGAAGAGCCCTGCTCGCGTGTATTTGAATGTGGCGGGCGAGCGACGTTCGGGCGGCGGTTTTTGGTGGGCGCGGGGCCGGGTAACCCTTGCACCATGCAGGTAGCGCATCGCGCTGGTTTTTTGGCAGCCATGTCGCTGGTGCCTGCGTGGAAACGGATCGGGGTGAAGGTGCGGGAGGAGCTCCGGGAGGACCCGCTTGCGGTGGCGACGCACTTGGCGAGTGCGGCGGTGACGCACAAGCAGGCGAAGGCGATCAAGCGGGGGCAGGAGCAGCAGAAGCGGAAGGCGGAGGGCGGGGAGAAGAAGCCGCCGAAGCGCGTGAAGCTCCCGAAGGCCGAGCGCAAGCCGCTGCCCGAGAAGGACCAGTTGGCGTACTTGCGTCAGTACGTGGAGGACAAGGAGCACTGGAAGTTCTCGAAGCAGAAACAGAACTGGATTCTCAAGAACTGGGAGACGGTGCCGGGCGACTACGCGGCGGCGTTGGCGGAGTACATGGCGGGCTTGCAGGGCGGCGGGCACGAGCGGATTGTGAGCGTGATGGAGGGCGTGATGGAGCGGTGGAACAAGGCGGCGGAGGAGACGGCGAGGGAGTTGGCGGGGGGCGCGGAGACGGACGACAAGGGCGGCGCGGGCGAGAAGGAGGGCGGCGAGGGCGGTGCGGGCGGGGAGAAAGACGGCGAGGGCGACGCGGACGAGGGCAAGGAGGGCAAGCCGAAGGGCATCTTGAAGAACGCGAAGCCAGAGGCCACGGAGGAGGCGCCGACGTACGACACTGCTATGCGTGCACGCGACATCCACGCCGCCATGACGGGACGCGTGTATGAGCTTGTGGGCGTGGACCCCGTGGCTGCCGAGCCGGTGGGACCCGCGCGTGTGGTTGTGGAGACTGTGGAGGTGACGGACCATGTTCTGGTGGAGGACCCGGACCCGGAGTTGCCGGCGGAGAAGACTCCGGAGTTGCCGGCGGAGGAGGACAAGGCCAAGCCCAAGAAGGCCAAGAAGAACAAGGACAAGAACAAGGACAAGAACAAGGACAAGGACAAGAACAAGAACAAGGACAAAAAGTCCAAGTCCAAGTCCAAGTCCAAGGACTAACGTACTCTAATGACAACGGTACACCTACCCCAACGGACACCCCGCGCCGAGATCCACAATGTAGTTCATGTGCTGGCCCTTGTGGATCGCGTCGTTCACAAACCCGTTCGTGAACCAGTCCCAGTCGACGTTGAACAACAACAGGTGGTACTGCCACGTGCCCACGTCGAACGTCTCGGTCTGTGTGTGCGGCGCCTCTGCGGCCGCAATGTAGAACTCCACACCCGGGTTCTGGTAGAGCACCGTCGGCGGCAACAACGGCACAATGTCGTCGCGGTGCACAAGACGGACCATCCCGCTGCCAACGCGCTGCGTCGCGCCGCTCGCAATCCCGCCCGCCAACGCACTCGTCTTCAAGACGTTGTCGGCCCACGCGCGGTACGCAACATTGCCCACCTTCGGTGCCGCAAACGGGAGCACCACCGGCTTGTAGCCCATCACCGTGAGCTCCACGCCCACATGCACCGCCAACGCCCCGCCCAACGAGTGTCCCGTCACAAGCACCTCGTACGCGGGGTACTGCGCAATCAACTTCTGGATCACCGGGAAGTACGTGTTCTTCAAGTTGACGGTCACCAGGCGGTAGAAGCCCTTGTGCACAAAGCAGCCAAGACACAACGGGAACCCCAGCTTCAACGGGTTGCTCAACGGGGTGTAGATGTCGTAGAGAAAGTCGATGTCCGTGGCAATGTCCTGGTCCGTGGTGGTGCCGCGGAACACCGACACCAACTGCTGCGTTGCGTGGTTCACCATCACGTAGCCGGTCCCCGAGTACTGCGTGCCCGGCTCGAACACCAGCACAATCTCCGTGTCCGTGCGGTTGCCCGTGTTGCAGTACTCCCACGAACACGTGTAGTCGCCGGTGCGCGTGCCCGTCAGGAACACCGCCGGCGTGGCAATGCAGCCCGCCAACATGTTGTACCCCGCCGCCTCGTACAACTGGTCCCAGATCTGCGTCAGGTACGTGTTGAAGCCCGTCACCTTGTCGAGACAAAAGTCCGCGGACCCGTACAGAATCGTCTGGTACGTGGGCGCGGCCGCGGCCGCGGCGGCCGCACCGAGCGCCGTGAGGAGGGAGGGGAGCATGGCCGCGCTCCCGCACGGACGGCGCCCGCCTTATATGCCGCCAGCGCGGAATGATCGGCGCGCGCGGGCGGCCTGCCAGCGGTGCCGCCCGCGGGCCCGGGGCAACGTCGCCACGCCGCCCGGCGCCTGCCAGGCGGCGCAGCACGGGTCCTGGCGCGGCCACAGCCACGGCCGCAGGCGCGGTGCCGGGCCTCGTGCGCAGCCGGGCGCCGTGTTCTAGCCGAGGCCATTGTTGTCGCGCGATCGGCGGTGCATGCAGCGGAGTTGTGGGTCTGCATGCAGCGTCGGAGTTGGGTCTGTGCATGTGCTACGCCAAGGGACAGCCCGTGCTCAAGTCGACCAAGTAGTTTTCGTGCTCGGTCGTGTGGAGCGCGTCGCGGAAGAGGTGCGAGAGGCTGAAGATCCCCGCTGACAACACCGAGTGGTACTGCCACTTGCCCACAAAGTACACCTCCAGCTGCGTGTGCGGCGCGTCGCCGGCGTCGATGAAAAACTCCACACCCGGGTTCTGGTAGAGCAACGTCGGCGGCAACAACGGCACGTAGTCGTCCTTGTGCACGAGGAGCGCCAACCCGAACAGGATCCGCTGCACGGCGCCGCTGTCGATCCCGTCGGCCAACGCGTCCGTGTGCAAGATGCCGTCCGCCCACGCGCGGTACGCCGCGTCGCCCACCTTCGGCGCCGCAAACGGGAGCACCACTGGCTTGTGGCCCATCACCGCGAGCTCCACGCCCACCATGATGGCCAACGCCCCGCCCAACGAGTGGCCGGTGACAAGGAGCTCGTAGTCGGGGTACTGCGCCACCAACTGCTCGATCACGGGGAAGTAGTCCGCGGCCAAGTTGGTCGTGAGCAGGTCGTAGAAGCCCGCGTGCACCTCGCAGTCCTGGCACAGCGGGAGTCCGTGGTCGAGCGGGCTGCTCAACGAGGTGTAGCTGGTGTACACAAAGTCAAGGTCGGTCTCCGTGTCCTGGGCCGTCAGGGTGCCGCGGAACGCCGTCACCAACTGCTGGGTGGCGTGGTTCACCATCACGTAGCCCGTGCCGGCGTACTGGTTGCCCGCACGGAGCACCCGGACAATCTCCGCGCCGCCCGCCAGACCGGCCTGGCAATACTCCCACGAGCACTGGTAGCTGGACACGAGGAGGGAGTCGCTCAAGGGAACGCTGCCCTCGTCGACGCACGAAGTAAGCAACTGGTAGCCGGCCGCCTGCTCGAGCTGGTCCCAGATCTGGGTGGAGTAGGCGGTGGTGCCGTCCACGCTGTCCGGCGAGCCGTCGGCAGAGCCGTACGCAATGGCACGGGCGGCGGGCGCGGCAGAGGCAAGCAGCACAAGGGCGAGAGCGAGAAGCATGGGGAGAGCGCGGGGCCCGACACCGCCTTTTATGCCCCGGGAGCCGCCACGCAGCCGTAGCGGCCGCTAGCGCCCACGTGGCGTTGCAAGCACCCGTTGAGCCGCGCAGGTGTCCACCGGCCGCGCTACGGCGGGCGAGAACCGCCGCTAGCGCCCACGTGTTGCAGCACATGCATTGGCTACTTCTTACCAGACTTCTTGATGCCGCTGCCGCCCATCGGCCCGCCCTTCTTGGCCTGCTCGGCCATGGCCTTGCGCGCGGCGGCGTCGGCCTTCTGCTTCTCGCGGAACGCCATGTCCTCGTCGTCGAGGTCCTGCGCCTTCTTCTTCGGCGCCTTCAACGGCTTCGCTTTGCCTCCCTGGCGGCCAGACATTTTGCAGAAAAGATGGAGGTACCGGTGCGCGGCCGCACGCCACTTATGCCGATATCCGGCACGGGCCGGCGCCGCAACATCCCACAGCCACCCAAGCTCCTCGCCAGTCGTTCGAGATGGCGATCCTCACGGCCGAGGACAAGGAGAAGGTGAAGCGGGCAATCCCCAAGGCGTCCAACAAGATCATTGATGGCACCGTGGCGCGCTTGTACGTCGCCAACCCCGATCCCCAGGAGTGGCGCTTCACCGGGCTTAGCGGCGCCGTCATGCTCGTGGACGACTTGGTGGGCCACACGTTCTTCCTCAAGTTGGTCGACATTGCCGGCAACCGTGGCGTCATGTGGGACCAGGAGTTGTACGTCGACTTTGTCTACAACCAGGACCGCGTCTTCTTCCACACGTTTGAGATGGAGGAGTGCGTGGCGGGCTTGTTGTTCGAGGACCAGCTGGACGCGGCGCACTTTCTCAAGCGCGTCAACAACCGCGCCAAGTACGGCAGCAAAAAGACCGTCGGCAACAAGAACGCCGTCGCGTTGAAGAAGCTCGTCAAGACCGAGACCGCTGTGGGTCCCCGCGGCGAGTTCCACGACCCCAGCTCCGCCCAGCGTGTGCGCCGCGTCAAGGGCGTCCTCTACTACGACGGCGAGCCGCCCGAGGAGTGGCGTGCCTTGTACGCCGAGCTCGCGGCCCAGGGCATCACCGAGGACATGATCGCCGACAACCGCGAGTTCATCAAGGAGTACATCAACTCCACCGGCGGGCCGTTGGTGGGGCTCGAGCCGCCCGTGCCTCGGCGCTTCCAGCACCGCCAGGAAAAGACGCCCGTGCCCGTGGCCGCTGTCGGGGCGTCGGACCCTCCGCCGATCCCGCACAAGATCAAGAAGGCGCCGCCGCCGCCGCCGCCGCCTGGAGCCGCGTCTCACCACGAGCTGCCGGTGCCCAGCGTCCCCAGCGTCCCCAGCGTCCCCAGCTCGGCCCCGGAGCTGGAGGAGCCGACGCCGGAGCCGGAGGAGTCGCCCAAGCGTGTGTTCCGGGCCCCGCCGCCAGCGTTTACTCCGCAGCGTCAGGTCCCGCCGCCGGCGCCCCAGGTCGCCATGCCGGGGTCCGCCCCGTACCAGGCTCCGCAGCCGGCGCACCAGGCCCCGCCCCAGCCGCCCGGTCGAACTCTCCCGCAGCCGCCGGCGCGGACGCTTCCGACACCGCCGGCGCGCAGCTCGCCCGCACCACCCGACCACGCCCGGCCGTTGCCCACGGTGCCGCCGCGCGCCAATGGGGGAGCGCCGCCGCCGCCGCCGGCTCGTACAGGCACCGCTCCGCCGCCACCGCCGCCACGGTCGCGCACGACAGCCGC